>CBMN010076952.1:0-11863 GCA_000582825.1 Hordeum pubiflorum | reverse complement strand
TGAAATTTCCCAAGTGGGCTATTGACGCCATTACTTCTCAAATGTCACACTTCTTTTGGGGGAATGTTGGGGATTCCCATAAATACCACCTGGCCAACTGGGGCATGATATCTAGGAGGAAAGAATATGGTGGTTTGGGGGTACCTAATCTCAAGGAATTTAACATGGCACTGTTAGCCTCATGGGGTAAAAGGTATTATGATGGGTTTGATAAAGATTGGAAAAAAATGATTTGCCATAAATATGGGGTGGATAAACCTAAAATTTTCTAGGTTAATAACACCTCAGGGTCATCTTTCTGGAAAAGTGTCACTTGGGCTCTGGGGGCTGCTAATCACTTTTATAGATGGGTCCCTGGGGATGGAGCTCACATTGCCTTCTGGCATGATATTTGGGTTGGGGAATGTTCCCTGAAAACTAGGTTTTGGGAGCTGTTTGAGATCTACCATCAACAAGATACTTCTCTTGCCCAAGTTTGGGATGGAGAGCAGCTGAAACTTACATTTAGGAGATGTGTGGATACTTTCTTGATGAATAGCTGGTACAATTTATTAGAGTTGGTGAAAACCTTCCATCCTTCTAATGACTTTGATACTCGTGTGTGGACTTTAGAACCTTCTGGTAAATATACTGTGAAATCCTTTTATAAAATGATTAACTTTGGAGGGGTGGCCTCTGACATTATAGATTGTATTTGGAAGATCAAGGTCCCACCTAATATTCATGTCTTTTTGTGGCTTGCTTATTATAACAAGTGTTTAACTAGAGATAATTTGGCTAAAAGGAGACATGTTGATGACCTAACTTGTGTATTCTGCCGCGAACAAGAATCTATACAACACCTGTTTTTTGAATGCATTGTTGCTAGAGAAATTTGGTCAGTCTGGTCTGAGACATGGGATATGCCTGCTCCATCTTCTTTTGCTGATTTGATTATTCATTGGAAAAGGATAAAACATAGAGAGGCTGTTAATATTGTTTCTTCTGCCACCTTGTGGGGCTTATGGCTTTTGCGCAATGAATTTTTCTTTCAGGGGAGGAGGTGGAGGAATATGCACTGCATCTTGGATCTGGTGGGGGGCTTAATCAGACAATGAAAGATTCTGTGTTCAGACGCCCAGGGTGCTCTACTTCTCCGATGCTTAAGGCTTTTGGATCATCGAAGAGGGGAGTTGCTTAGAATAGCGTGGTAGATGGTAGGATTTGGCAATTGAGGTGGAAATTTTGTTGTTCTTCATGCCCTATCTGTTATTCCCCTCCCTTGCCTATAATGGAAGTATGTTGTAATAGGGTAGACTATTTGGATCCTTTGTGTTTCCGTGGCTGCTACTCTAGCTGCCACCGAGAGCTGCCACTGACTATCTCGGTCGGTCTTGCCTTGGCTTTTAATAAAGTTGGGGCTGGGGGGAGACCCCTCTCTTAAAAAAAACAGTATAATCTAGAGGTCATACATCTTAAAAACGATATCAATCAGAAACGTCACTTATTTGTGAACTTGGATTATAATTAAGCACTTCGCAAGCTACTTAGGGTGCTATGAAATTTGCATTCACCAATAAGCAACTACAAATTTAAAAGCATAGCTCTACTCATCCGAGTGCTAAAAATTCAAACTTTCGAATTTAATTAGATCTCCATTGGTCAGGGCATCGTTGCCCGTACACAACTGTACAATACTGAGCCTAGCACATCCGTATGGCAGTAGTACAGAAACGGACTTTACATGCCGTTATGGTACATAATGAACCTAATACATCCATATGTGAACGAAAAAAATATAAAGCACTCTCACAGCCAATCACAAGTGCCCCACCAGTTCACATGGGTATCAAATCGGCAGATAAGAAGCCTCTTAAAAGTCGCCCTGATCCCAAGCCTCTCCCAGTACGTGTTGCACTCATAAAAGAACAACTCATGGAGTGTGTTTGGGTGGTTCGTTAGCCAGAACAATCGAGCAAGGAAACATTTTAGGAGTAAGAGGTATCCGGAAATATTTACGTCCATTGGGGAAAACAATTTCAGAAGTCCGGATGGACGCCACTACGTCAAGGGCAAATGCGATTGCAGACCCAGACTACGCTGTCATCGGAACAAAAGCCAGCTATGCTAGGACCCCATGGTGAACTAGACGCGCTAGAATGGCCGGAAGCCGAATGAGCTTCTTGGAACTAGAGCTAGCGCGAAATGATTAGGAGACGGAGGTACAATTTTTTAAGAGAACATGGAGATGGAACATGGGAGCAGAAGAAAACAAGGACTCTTGAGACAGTGATTGGAGTCCAATAAGGAGCTGTAAAAAAAGAGACAACTCTATTTTTTTTTAGTGTTAAGAGACAGCTCTGTTTCAATCTCCGTATTGGTCGTTAGATAGAATAATACTAGTCGGCTTAATTCTGTAATAGCGCACTGAGAGTGGCATTTAATTTCTCAACCTGCATCATACATGCGCTCGCCTAGACACGGTGAGCTCAGAGTAACTCCCGACTCAAACGGACGCAGATTTTGTCTCTTTTTTATCCGTTTGGGTCACCGCTTTATGCGAGGTCTGGCCCTGTTCGCATTTTGCTGGTCAGTGCGCCTAACGCACTACCGTATTTTCGTCCGCGCGGTCCGTATGGTCATATTTTTGTATACATATCCACTTTGCCCAAAGTTTCAATGAGAATCAAATAAATTTCCATAGTTGAAAAATTAATTAAAAAATTCATAGTTTACAAACCAAATAAAATTTAACCAGTCACAAATATAATAATAAGAACAAGAGCCGATACAATCTATTGGTTGCCAAGGTGAGCCCATATATGCTCAACTAACTCATGTTGGAGTTGAAAAATCACACATTTCATGATGAAATTGGGTGAACTGCCCAAACATTTTCGCTCCTCCATCCTCAAGCACAATATTTTCACCCTGAAATTGAAACCTCTGGTCGAAGATTTCATCCTCACGCTCACCTCTATGATCATTATGTGCATGATCACACAAGCCCTCATCACTGCCTACAACTTCTTAGTCCTTCAAGTTCTAACAAGATAAAAACGATGCTCCATCGAGATTGAAGTACACAAACGGTCCACATCCTTCCTAGCACTTTCTTGTGCTTGTGCAAATCTCTGGCTCTTTTCTCCTATCGGATTGGGTATTGTCTTCACAAGATTTTTTCACTGAGAATAGATACCATCAACTAGATAATATCCCTTAATGTATTTATGACCATTGATCGTCAACAACCGAGCTGTATCTGCAACGGTTGACTCTCTCAAGTACACCATGCCAAACACTGCTACCACAACCTTGCAGAACATGTATATGGATTCTAGGCATGTGGACTCACTCATGAAAACATACTCATCGATAAGATCACCGAGTACTCCCTATGCAAGGATCCGAATAGCTGCAGTGCATTTCTGATAAGAGGAGAAGCCAACCTTTCCCAGTCATCCTCCTTGCATATGAAATATTCATCATACGCCGTCATCCCCTCCTGAATACGATTGAACACATGCCTAGCCGTGCAGAAGCGGTGCCGGAAGAGCTTGGGTTTAACGAGTTGGGACGTGCATTCAAAGTAGTCTGCCCATAGTAGAGAATGGCTACTTTTTCTGTTGCGATTCAACACCGGAGCATGGCCCATGATCAATCCCCTGAACCTCGGCTGCCTAGCTATGTGGTCATTGACAATCAAAATAGCAACCACAAACTCCTCATTGTTTGACGACAAATCGTCCGAATCACAAATGAAGTGATTGAAAAAGAACTCAACTCCACTATCCATTTGTACCTTGCGTGCAAAATGTCAAACACCTTGCGGGCGTGGTGGAAGAAGCCGTCTGGTGAAGAGCCCTACGTGTGACCCAGTCCAGGCACTCCAAGACTATTGATGTGTAGGTGATCCGAGGAGCGAGGACGTCGGGTTTGGAGCTCCCGACGGCGGCAATGGCGAGCGGTGTGGCTTGGCCGTGGAGGTGCTATGATGCCAGTGAAAACAAGCCACCAACAACGGCAAGAGCGGCCATCAGATGCGGCGTGTAGCTGGGGGTGTGTCTGTGGGGTGCGGGCGGCCTGTTGAGCGTCTAACTAGCCGGCAGTGGTCAGCGGCGGCCAGGGCGGGGTGGCAACTATGGATGGAATGGGGAAGAATGGCCGATGTGGCACGGAAAGGCGGGATAGGGAAGGACAAGGGCGGGTATCGCTTGCGTCCGCGCCGTGTCTGTGCCGTGTCCGCATCGGTGCAAACCCGGCCAAAGGGTTGCAGACGGACAACAAATGTACGCTTGTCCGTCTGCCTCGCCGCGTTGGGTCGCATTTTGTGTCTGTTTCGACCCAAACAAATCGAAACGGACGTGCACAGACAAAATGCGTCGGCGCGTTGAAGTTGCTCTCACGTTGAGAAATCTTGAACGTTGTGTGATTCATGGAGCCTAGTCTCTCACATCTATTTTATTTTATAAGATTTTCTTAAAAATACAAACTGTTCAATAAGACAAGTAGATAGTTACACAATAACGTAGAGTTGGAATAGGCTGGCTAGTACCGAATACTCAAGTCTGCACCGAGTCATCTGATCTCGGCGAACGGTAAAATAAAAAGAAGAAGAAAATTCATAAAATGTGAAACATTCTTTCATGGAAAATGTTTGAGTGCGTGATGTTCGTGCCAAATTTTATGGTACTTGGACATATGAGTAGCTGTCAGTGAAAAAAATTCAGTCCGGACAGTGCACAAACAGTAGACATCACACACTAGAACATCTTCCATGCAAAAGAAAATTCAGAGTTTTATTGAATTTTCCGACTATTTCTTTTGATTGTATTGTTCACCCGACGAAGCTGATGAGCTTGGGAGGTATTTCACAGCATCCGCCAGGTACTGCTTGTTGCACGTAAATAGTACATGGTGATCTAAAAGATCTTATATTTCTTTACAGAAAAAGTATATGTTGAGAGTTATAGAAGACGAAAAGCGAAACATTTATTTCTTGGAGAGAAATTTCTAATCTATTCATAATCAATCAGGGCAGTACAGACAATACTAGAGGTAACAAAAATTACAACCAGGTCCATGAATCATCAAGCGATGACTACAAGCACTGGAACGAGCCAAAGGTGCGCCACCATCATCACCCCTCCCTCAATGGGGCCGTGAAAACCTTGTTGTAATAGATAGTAAGTCGTCGTGTTAAAGCCCAAAGGACTAGAGCACCGGAGCAACAACCATCATCGATGAAGAAAGCCGGATCGGAAAGATCAAACCTGTAACCACATGAACAAAGATGAACAAAAATTAGATCCAAATAGACCCACCAAAGACCAGCACCAACCGAATCCCTTAAAATTCGGTAGAAACACACTTCCACACATCCTCCGAGGACGCTATACACGTCATCATGATGGGGATCAGACGTGGGAGACATTATTCCTAGGAAGGGACGCCGTCATCGCTACATAGCCTCAACCAAGACGTGGAACCTAAAAGCAACGAGAACAAGGTCCTTACCCCTGCCGAGGTGCCGAGATCCTCTGCACCTCCACGACCCAAAGGCCGCCCGGCGACTGGGCGGACCGGTGACGGTGCCCGTGGGAGGAGGAAGAAGACTTTTTGGAAGATAAGAAAGACAACCACGTATATAAAGGAAACATGTACTAAAGCCCATGTTTATCAGTTTCTTTACCAATTAATTATTCTCATATAATATTCCACTCATCTGCTATTAATCAATGCCAAATATCATATATGTAATTTTTTCATGGCGAAGATGGATGCGTATCACGTCGTCGGCTGAGAAAAGTGACCAAGATTCAACAAAAGTCATACTTCCTCTGTAAACTAATATAAGACCGTTTATAGATCACTAAAGTATGTTAATTCCAAGATATATGAGCTAACATTATTCAATACCGGATACCCAGCAGGTACATGAATGAGGCCTACAAAATATGCTCCCACTCGCACCACCACGTCCCTCCTACGGTCCTACCCACATCACACACAACATAACCATGGGAAAGCACTGGTAGCTCACGGGTAGACTGGTCCACAATCTTACCAAGAATAAAAGAAGGGGCAAACTCATTTTAAGACGATCTCATTCTTCATTCGTAGTGGTGAAGGCTCTCTGTCCGCCAATGCAATGCGTGCAACGACCAGTGTGGTGACCTGTGATGAAGATGTTAACTAAATGCACTCGGAGTAGGAGGCACTGGGAAATTCTCCAACATATGGGTTGTAGAAGTCAGGACAGCCATACAACCATGTGAAGTTCGCTGGCTTGTCCTCATGCAGCTAAAGGAGACATTTGGCCACACCATGTGTGATTGTGTTCATCCCCAGCAGATCGGAGTAGTGGTGTCCGTCATCAGGGTCGCCGACATTTTTGAACTGCTCGGAGTCATCAGGAGGCGGCGCCGCAAAGTCCACCCCATACTTGGTGTCTGGGGCTGCAGTAGCACCCGCTGCCATGGTAGTCGAGTCGGGAGGGTCGGGTGTCGGGGAGCATCTCTCCTATGATAGAGTCTTCGGCCATGGCTTCGGTGCTGCTAATGTACACCGTGTAGTCGACGATGAACGTCCTCCCCCCCGCGGATATGCTCCTCTTCAGTTATCCAACTGCAGATCGCGCCCTAAATACATATTATGATTTTTAGGCATAGTATGTAAAATTCTAATTTCAGAACTAACTTGACAAAACCTGTGATGTGTAATAGTGAAAAGTTGGCCAGTAAATTAGCTAGGTTTAGAAATTAGCATACTTACTTTAAAGGTACAAATACACACATATTCAGTAGTACGAAAAGGGCTTGATAAAACAAAACATACATGAGGGCTGTCATGCAAGAATTAGAGATCACTCGGGGATTCATGGAAGCTAGAAGCGGTGGAGAAGTGATATATCTGGACGACTCGGATAGCGTATGCATGTGCATGAATCTCAATATGTCATACAAGAAAACAATGAAACCAGGTAACAATAATGTTATATCCACGACAAGATGCTATTTTGTTCAAGTAAGCATGCATATCATACAAAGAGAAGACCAAAAAATGATGCTGTCATCCAAAGAATAAGGTTCTAAGCAAAGAGTCTTGTCGATGTGTTGAAAGATGGTAAGACATTGCAAGAACAAAACAGGGATGATCAGAGGTTCTGATGATACGATGAGGCTGAGCGAGAGATAAATGTTGTAGTAACTTTCTGGACAATGAACCATGTGCGAAAGCATCTACAAACACGGCGATGCACACAAAAATTACATTGCCACCAACAACAATACTGATGATGAAGAACAAAGTGAACAAAAAGTTTAAGTGCCATCAATATCTTTGATTTAACTTAAGGAGGATATCCCCGGCCTCTGCATCGGGGCCATGCATACATCCATCTTTATTAAATTATTCAACGGAGTCTGACAAGATAAATACAAAGATCAACCCAAAGCCACATACGAGGCGAAAACAATCGCTACACCTACAAGTGTAAAGATGTGCCCTGACCGCATCATCGGACACCATCTAATCCAGTGGCCTCAAGAAGCAACCCGCTTAGCAAGCTGAGAGCACCAACCAGACTAGGCGTCCCACAAAGCGCACCGCATGCACACGTTCTAGAATCCGCAGCCGCCATCTTCCACCGTCCCATCTTCAGGAGGGATCATTGCATAGACCTTACCAGTCCCATCTGCCGTCGATGTCACCACGACACTAGACAACACCGCCAGCATGCGCGCGTCCATAAAACCGCGTCCAATGCTGAGACTCCACAACTCTATGCAGCCGAAACCCGTCGTCTGTAATGCGGTAGATGTAACACCGCTCCACCTATTGGACCCTCCAGTGAACATCTGCTCCAAAAAAGTGCCCCCAGGAGTGAGAACAACACCGTAGTCTCTGTCATCATCTGATCTGGGAGACCCAGATCTAGGATTTTCCCCCAGATATGCCCCCCTGGAGGAAGAGGGGAACACCATCTGCAACTGTCCATGAACCCAAACGGTGCCCACCACCACATAACTCTCACAGTGACGCCTTCCAGAAGGGCGCAATGCAAGATGCACCATCGCCGCCCATCGCATTTAGCGTTTTCACCCAAAGAAGCAATGAGGTGGGAGGAGGTAGGGCGGATCCAAACGACGTCTCCAGGAAGAAGATCAGCGCCCTCGGGCGTCGTCACCGTTGAGGCCGGCAGGAGCCGACCAGGGAATGATCCCAATCCGGATCCCCACCTCCCACTCCGCCCCAGTACGATGACCGTATAGCAGCGCGGACATGTCCTGTGAGACGGATAGCAACTATCAAGGAATGAAGGTAGAAATAGATCGACGCCTTGGCGCCGGGACAGCAACCTGCCAGTAGATCACCAGCCACCCGAGCCGATCCCGGCAGTCCGCCAACCCCGCCGTGCCACCAGACAGGGAGGCCACACCGGGTGGACGCCGCCCCGAATCCAAGGCCTCCGCCATGAGGGAGCAACAAATGACTGGCCGGAGCCGTCGCTCCAGATCTAGTGCCCTCCACCCCTTCCATCAGACGGAGCAGCACGACCCCGCCGCCACCTTCATTGGCCACAACTCGGAATTGGCCGGCGCTAGCCTCAGGCGGCGGCGAGGGATCGGGTGAAGGATGAAGCCCGGTGCCGCTAGAGGTGTCGCCCTCGAGTCGTCCGTGCGTGGTGACGCGAAAATAATGATTCGTTCGCGTCTCAACACTCTTTGATTTAACTTTTGGTACAAGAAAATCTCAAGGGAGAAGTACAGAAATGTAAGACAAGCTATTGATTATTAGTTATAAAAGCTAATAGTCCATGCAAAAAAAAAGCTAATAGTACCATTTAGCATGGCGGGCTAAAAACGGTACATTTTTCGTTGTCACATACCAATGCTTACCGATAACCTAATGCACTCGGCATATCGTTTTGACAACATACAATTACGTGGCATCTATTATCTGCTTAATGAAATTGCTTATACCACGCTCGCCGCGTGGTACGTGGCATCTATTATTATTTATTTATCTATTAAAAGCAGAATACGGGTTAAAACTAAAGAACATGCTAGAAATTCTCACGTTAATCAGAAAATGCTAGCTCTTGATCTTGTGGATCTTATAAAATTTTGAATCCGTAACCGTTCAATTTACGTAACAGAACATGCTGGGCCTAGGATGACATGGGTACGTAGAAAATAAGAAAGCAATTTTTAGCATATGTCACGTGAACATAGGATAAGTGCTCCTTTCAGAAAAAATAAATAGCATAAGTGCTACAAAACGTGTAGGTTTCCTAAAGAATCACGTACAGGTTGCTCTTACATCAAAAAAAGGAAGAGCAACGTGTAGGATGACACGGATGATTGATATTAGTATTCTGTAAAAAAGGTACACGTCCTGAACATGGACATACACATATATGTGGGGAATCGTGCAACTTATAGGAGTAGGACTCTTTGTTTGAGAAAATACCTCTTTATAAACACATGTTCCACGAAGAAAAAAATATTTTTCTCTTTTTACTCTGGGATTGGGTATGCTAGCTAGGTAGTACGTGCTGGCAGGATACCCCGCAAAGAAAAGTACGTAGTGGCACGATAAAAACTGCTAGGATGTAAATGATGTAAATACAGTATAATGAAATAATTAATAGGTGTACATAGTCGATTGTATGTTTTATGCTGAGTACGTAGTTGAGTGTTGACATGTGCATATGCATTGTTGATTAATAATAAATAAATACACACAACACAAATACATTACTACACACCATACTCTCATTTAATGGTAGCAGCCTTGAAAATGCAATGCAGGCATAGGGGATATTAAATCTTAACAAATTTCAATATTAATTCTAAAACTCACAAAAAAACATTTTCTTATTTTCTTACTTCGATATCTCCTACATGTAATTCTTAAAAAAAATCATACATCACGTTGGTACATTACAAGCACAATAGGAGTTTCTTTCAAGACACCATGTTGATATACGTCATCCCAATTATTCGGACCATTAGATGCGTAAGTTATGACTAAGATTTAAATAGATGTGTAAAGTAAATATTATCCCGTTTGATAAGGTCCGATCGTGCACGTATGGATGTGGCAAACAAACCTCAAAGTTCTGATCTATAGAGTCCCCCTTCAGTATTTTTTTTTTTGAGTTTTCCCTTTGCATCATCTACACAGAGGTTTGCAAAATCTAACTATTTCGAATTCCATCTCTAAAAAGAAAAGAAAAACGCTATGTATGCTAGGCCTTTGCATGGAAGAACTGCAAGAATACCTAGACATTCCTTCGCTGCCACATGTTTCCTACCGTGCTAGGTCGACAAGGTGTGATATATGCATAAGGATCTTAAAAATGTGTGATGGGTAGAAGTGCTAGATTATTCATCGGTGATCGGCAAACATGCTAAATTCACCTATGAGATAGGTTAAATGTACCTCTTATGACACAGCCTTGCACAAATTCCATGTTGATGCAAGAGGCTATCAATCTAATAAGAGAAAAAGGCATGACAAAGTTTCCTTAGTAACACAAAAAAAAAGTACATATTCTGGCGAGGATATGATGTGGCGCATCTCTCCTTCAAACATACAAGTGAGTGTTCAGAAGATAAAAATGCAATATTAGCATTATCATTTCTTTGGCCCTATTGGTAGAGAGAGAGAGAGAGAGAGAGAGAGAGAGTCATATAAATCGTAAAATGATGTTAATTTGTTCGAAGAAAAGAATTCACATATATTGTTCAATTTGTAGGAATAGAAATCTTAAGCTTTTACTACAGATCACACCTTTTGGAAAAGTGTCAGAGACTCTCGAGGTCCAATATAACTCATTTATACAATATAATCAAACAAAGTTGTAAGTAAATTTCTAAGATTTCTAATCGTTAACTATGATCTAAGAGCATGTCTTATCGGAATCAACTAATGTTTTCTTGATTTTTCTAATCAAGTGAATAATTGCCTAGAATACTGAAGTGGTATAATAATATTAATAAGGAGTATTGATTACCGGTTTGATGCCAAATTCGTTGGTCCCATGGGAGTGAAAAATATTACGTGGGTGGAAAGATAGTAAAGGTCAATTACATTTTTAGTTGAAAATTGGAAATATTACAAGACATAATAAGTATATGTGGGCAATAGCATACATTGACTGGATTGAAGAGTATGGGTTGAGGTAAGAGGAAAATATATAAACCCATGTTGTCATAGTTCTATATAAAAGACAATTGGAGATCTACAAATTTATAGCAAGTGTCGATGATCCTCACACAATCTTATGCTCTCTACCAAATTTCTATCATCGGCAACATAATAAATTCCTTTGTTTGATATGAATTATTATGGACGTGTGAATTGGCACAATTGATTGCCCAACCGAAGGCCTTAGGCTGTGCTCGCAATTTATTTGTTAACTTTTTTACCGTTCATAAAATCCGGTTATGAATGCAAGCATCAATCATACAAGGAGGCCAAATAGGAATAAAGTCAAAGTACTTTATATGGCGATACGCAATACAATAACAGATCGACGGACCTAATCTAGAGAACAAGAACACCTGATGTAGTGAATGTGCAAATTGTTGGTTAATTTGATTTGTGTTCTTGAGCTCTCGATGACCCGGACTATGTAAACATATTACTTGAATGACATGAGACAATATCATTATACATGTTCTCATAATACATTGTTTATTATCTATGAGCAACCTAATCATAATTCCTAAAAAGCAAACTAAAACGCGCTGTAGCTATGTCTACTTTAGTAGCAGTGCGTTCTCGAAAAGCGCGCTATAGCTACTTTAGCTATAGCGCGTTTTGTAGAAACGCGCTACTGATATCTTGACATAACCCCCACGCGGGCTTCCTC
>CBMN010076950.1:0-16026 GCA_000582825.1 Hordeum pubiflorum | reverse complement strand
TATACTTGTGGGTCATCATGTATGTATGTATATATGGATGAACAGTGTGACTGCTTGAACTATGTATGGATGAACACCTGGCATTGGTTCTTTTATATCATATATGTGTTGTGAAAATGCAGAGAAATAACATAAAACAAATTAAAAGGGGTAATACAGGCACTTTGCCATCTGCTAGCCGGTGGCAAAGGCATTTGCTGTCAGCAAGCAGACGGCAAAGCTGCCACGTGGCAGCAACCTGGGAGCACCAGGTCTGAACCATTTGGCCCTTTTTCCGTCAGCTGCCAGACGACAAAGAGGGAGCAGGCAGACGACAAAGACGGCAGACAACAGTGACGTGCAGCAGCAGGACTGCTTACGTAAGCGGGAAGACGGCAAAGTTTGCCGTCAGCTGGCGGACGGCAAAGTCTGCCGTTGGCCACCTAACGGGGCTAACACCTGCACTTTGCCAACAAGGATCTTTGCCATCTGCCTGGCTGGCAAGCCCGACGGTAAAGATCTATGTCGTCCGCTACTTGTTTGCACATGGCAAAGAAGCTGTTTACCGGTACTTTCAGCGCCGAAAGTGGGGCCGTCAGCTGGCTACCGGCAAAGACATTTGCCGTCCGTGGTATGAACCTTTGCCGTCCCCTATGGCAGACGACAAAGAAGCTGATTCCTGTAGTGGTGCTACCCAGAAACGTTCCCCAAAGGCCCGATGCAGAAATTAATGTCATTATACACAGGTCCCGCAAACTGTGTGCCATGCAGAATAGATATATCACATCCGGATGTAAAATATGGAGCGCCTTCGATGAGTCACGCAACCACACACGGGTGTAAAGTAAAAAATGTGTGCCACGACTCACCACCCGTCGCCGCCTACCCTCACCAATGGTGGCTCGTCGTTGCTCATGGGCTCCATTTAGTCTTCCCACGCTCCAACCAAGGCTTCCCGCGCAAGCCCCGGCCACAACGGTAAATTGTGAAATCCCCAATCCCTTGCCAGCTTCTAGCTATAAATCACCACAGCGACGGACGGTGATGGTGATTCACTGATCCCCTGGCTAGGTACGACCACACATATACCGTCAAACCCCCACTGGTCGACGACGGGATGGAGTTGGACGACGACGAAATCTAGGCTGTCGGCGCGATGGTTGACTTGGCAGTCGATGTCCATACCACCACCTCTCCCGATGACAGCCAGAGGAGGCAGCAATCATGATACGAGCAAGCCACCAAGTTAGCCAGGGTCGTGCTAAAAGCATCTAGTGATCGCCAGCGGGCGATATTCCAGGCTCAGCGCAGAGTGCGCCGGATGGTGCAGGCAGCGGAGTAGGAACCGCGATGACGTAAGGACAACTGCGGTAGTGGCCGTCGCACGAGGTGCGGGCTCATGTCATGGAGGAGGATGCAGCTCCGGATGCCGGGGGAGGCCTGGAGGCGGCGGTTGCAGCCCTGGCGAGAGCCAACGTCCCGTCGAGCGTCGGGACCACGTACGAAGACTCGGCGGACGCGATAGCCTTGGTGGGAGTTGTGCCCGAGGCAGTACCGGCGATCACCAATGTCGTGGTAGCCCCAACCTCGATCGGTCAAGGTGTAGGTCATCGACTTGGCGATCTCCTGTCCGCATGAGCCAGGGAACGACACGATGGACAATGGCAGTTGTGTGTGCTGGGTCGGCGTTAGGGCCAGTAGCTCGTTTGTGCGCGCGCAGTTCATATATATTATATTTATGTAAATTAGCGAGCTAATGGTTTGTAAATTACTCCGTTAACTAGGCACTGGACCAATTTGAGCGTGTAAATGCTCGATTGATTTGTTCATGCGTGCCAAATATGTCAATTATATGTGCTGGCTTATCTATATATTATCTCATTTTGGTAATATGGACAATTAATATGAAAAGTGACTTCTGGAAATTGACGCTGATCGCCACTTGGAAACACATGGATATCCTCTACTCTAATCGGCACACGTTTAAACATCTCTGAAAAACCTTGCGGGGGAAAACAACATATTTCTCATCTTATTCCGAGCGAGTGCGCATGCGCGCGCGCGAGAGAGAGAGAGAGAGAGAGGGGGGGGGAGGGAGAGGGAGAGAGAGAAAGAGAGAGAGATGCCTTAGGACTGACCACACTCAAATGTGTTTTCATTGTGTCAGCACTGAGGTCATCGTCGGCAAAACAAATGTGATACCATGTGAAAATAAAGGACATGGACCTATTAGGGTCTTGAGTCATGGTTATTTAGTTAAGATCGTGTGTTATTTTCTTTCCCGTTGCAACGCACGGTCTCTTTTGCTAGTATTAATAAAGTAGTACATATTTATATTTAACAATTGTACTCACTAACTATAAGATTGACTATAAATGATGTGACAACATTATGTTAGGAGCATCTGGTTAGAGGGATAGTGGTATCCCCAGCCCATCAAGGTTCAAGTCTTGGTGCTCGCATTATTTCCTGGATTTATTTCAGAATTTCTGGTGATTCGCATTTAGTGGGAGGACATTCCCGTCAACGACGAGGCGGCTACGATGACTTCGTAAATCTCAAAATGATATGCCGGCTCAGTCCATCGAAGGTGCTTACAGGGAGGGTATGCGGGTGTTTTTTTAGAGAAAAGGCATCAGCCCGACTTTATAAATAAAGCCACCAGACAGAGTATACATTCAGAGATAACAACACCGCACAGTAACGCATAAAGAGAACCGAGTAGTACTGCGATACAAGGCCCCCAGTCCCAAAAGAATGGCACGCAGCCCAGAAAGAAACAAGAGAAGCAGACCACCAAGTCTTCTAGCTTCCAGTTTGAAGCTGCAAAAGGGAGATAACTGAGGCCCAAAGTTTGGAGAACATCACGTCGAAGGCATCACGGTTGGACTCTTTAGTCAATAATCTCCACTGATGCAAGAATAAGCAAGATTTAAATAGGTAGTCAGCAGGTTTAGAAGGGAAACAATTTTCGATTGTAAATTCGTTCCTAGTAGTCCACAGAGCCCAACAAGTAGCCGCAAAGCTAACCCAAAAAACACGCTTGGAGACCCCAGCCAGGCTTTTGGTCAGAGATCTAAGGTCCGTAAAGGAGGAGGGGTCCCACGACACACCAATCCAGGACCTAATACAACACCAAACCAACTTGGCCAGGACACATTTAAAGAAGATGTGATTCGTATCCTCTAATTCGCCACATAACGCACAACGATCGGAGCCAGGCCCATTGCGGTTTCGGATTTGATCTGCCACAGACAACCGCCCTTTAGAAGCTTGCCATAAGAAGATCCTGATCTTGGGAGGTATCCGGGCCCGCCAGATCCATTTGAACTTAGTGGTAGGGGAGCCAAAAATGAGCTCAGCATATAAGGACTTAACCGAAAAACGACCGGAGGCGGTGAGGGGCCAAACCACCGAATCCTCCCCCTCCGAGAGCATAGGAATGCAAGCAACAAGACGCTGCCAATCATTCAACTCTTCGGGAGACACAGAGCGTTGGAAGGCCAGGTCCCAATTATTGTCGGAGAGCTCAGAGATAGAGATCTCCGGATCAGGCAATAGGAAAACAGAATGGGAAAGGAAATAGCTAAGGGAGAGTCTCCACACCACCAATCGAGCCAAAAACGAGTAGATTTGCCATTATGAACCACAAATTTCACAAGCGACTGAAACACCGGGCGCAACTTGACAAGATCTTTCCAGAACTGGGATCCGCCCGGGGAGGTCCCACGCATGGGGCTGGAAGTAGGGAAATATTTAGCTTTGAGGATATTGAGCCAGAGAGGGTTCTCCACATTCGACATAATTTTCCATCACCATTTGATGATAAGGCATTTGTTCATGACCGCCGTGTTAATGATGCCCAACCCCCCAAGGTTCTTGGGTCTACAAATGTGCTTCCACTTTACCAACATATACTTGTGTTTGTTGTCTGCGGCGTTCCAATAGAATGCACCCCTGTGCTTATCAAACCCGCCGTGAGTGGCGCTCGACAAGAGGTAGAAGCCCATCAGAAACATAGGAAGGGAGGAGAGGCATGAATTGATAAGGGCGACCTTGCCCGCCTGAGTATTATATCTGCCCCTCCATGGCATGACACAGTTACCCACCTTAGTAACAGTCGGTGCGAAGTCTTTGGTGA
This sequence comes from Hordeum pubiflorum, assembly GCA_000582825.1. Lineage (NCBI taxonomy): Eukaryota > Viridiplantae > Streptophyta > Magnoliopsida > Poales > Poaceae > Hordeum > Hordeum pubiflorum. Next base: position 11,906 of record CBMN010076950.1, on the reverse strand, counting down.
AAAGCTTGTCTGGAGAGATAGGGAGGCCCAGATATTTGAAGGGGAATGAGCCCAAAGAACAATTCAACAGCTGAGAGACCTGCAAGGCCTCGCTCTCAGAGACTCCAGTAACAATCACTTCACTCTTATAGAAATTGATCTTAAGACCCGACAAAGCAGCAAGAATTTGAGGTTCGCAATGCCATCCTCATTAAGTTCAACCATGACAATCGTGTCGTTCGCATACTGGAGATGGGTGATACCCTCAGGAAGAAGATGAGAGCAAACCGGAGAGATATGACTAGCAGAGGCCGCTCTGGATAGGATGCGAGACAAGGCATCTGCGGCAAAATTAAACAGAAGGGGGGAAGCCGGATCCCCTTGGCGCAGGCCCCTACCATTAGGGAAAAAGTTACTGACCCTCCCGTTGACCGAAACCGCTGTGTGTCCTCCCGACACCAGCTGCATAATTCTGTGGACATAAGCCCCATCAAAACCTTTGGCCAGCAAGACCTGCCGGAGGAAAAACCAACTAACCGAATCATAAGCCTTCTCAAAGTCGAGTTTAAGGATCACCGCCTTGGTGCCACGCCTCCGGAGGTCATGAACAATCTCGTGAAGACAGAGAATACCGTCCAAGATGAATCTCCCTTTGACAAAAGCAGACTGATAAGGACTGAGGGCCCGATGAGCAACGGGAGAGAGGCGGGTTGCAAAACCTTTGGAGGGAAATTTCGCAAAATTGTTGATGAGGAAGATAGGTCTAAATTGCGAGATAATGTCAGCCCATTTGACTTTTGGAATAAGGGTGGTAACGGCGTAATTCAGCCTAGAGATATCTACCGTCCCCAAACAGAATCCTTGGATGATAACACAGATGAGGTTACGCAGCTGGGGCCAGAATTTCCTGAAGAAGGGGATGGAGAAGCCGTCACGGCCTGAGGCAGAGAAGAAATTTGCCGAACGGATGGTATCTAGAATTTCGTCCTCAAAAAGCGGGATTAACAGGGCTTCGTTCTCCTCATTAGAGATTCTGTCCGAGGGGTCCCAAAGAGAAGGCACAATCGAAAACCCCGACTCGGGTTTAGCCGAAAAAAGAAAGGAGAAGAAGTCCACCACATGGGAAAAGATTTGGTCCTGATCCGATACCCTGACGTTGTTGATCAGCAGGCTATCGATCGAACAACGTCTGCGCCTCCCATTGGCGATGGCAAAAAAGTAAGATGTAGGAGAATGACCCTTGAGAGTCCAGTTCAAGGTACCTCTTTGGCGCCAGTAAGTTTCTGCCTGACGATGCAACTGCATCAAGGCCTCTCCTAGGTTATAGCGTAGTTGCCACTCAAGGTCCGAGGGGCCAGGGCCATCTGCCGCGGCGTCAAGGGAGGTGATCTGCTCCGTCAACTGCGCCTTCTCCCTACGCGCCTCGGCCGCTCTATTGCGGCCCCAACCTCGCAGAAATTTATGAAGAACATACGAACACCGGTGCCAATCATCCATAGGCCCAAAGAAGCGTCTATCCGCAGACAAAAAGGAGGAGATCCTAATGGACAGCATGTCGCAAAAACCATCCACCAATAACCAAGAAGCGTCAAACTGGAAACGGGAGGGGACGACATGGTTCTCAGACAAAAAGGAGGATGCGTGGGTGTTCGTTCATAAGGATGAATGTATGCGCGTATATATGGGTGCCTGCGTCTGTAGTGTGTTAAATAAAAAGTGCCATTAAACATGCTCTTATTGCTCTTATTGATTCCCTGGCATCCCGGTCGACTCTGCCGATTGATAATTCTATATGAGCGTGTTTTTTTTTGTTGAGAACTATACCAGCGTGTTCTTGGCGCTGATCTAGATCCGTGCCTACTTGGGTACTGCTACTAATTATAGAGCGTGTTCTCGGCGCTGATCTAGATCCGTGCCTACTTGGCGTGTTGCTAATTAGTATTTAATCTTCTCTGATCTAGAATAATTAAATATTTAATCTTCTCAGCAAAAAGAAGCAGGTAGTAATATATAGTGGAGTACTAATAATAGGATTATCTGGTAAAGCGCCTGCCAGTAGGATCTTCGAAAAGCTGCAGGGTAGTTAACGACGAGAATTAAGATCAGGAAAAAGGGCATCATGTCAACACTCCAAAGGTTGCTCGGCACGCCGACAGAGCGAGACACCGAGCTCATAAAGGTTCTGGAGAACTCGACAGGGGCCACTTGCTCGCTGCCCTGCGCGGCAGTGCCCACCATCACCATCACCGGTCCATGCGACGGAGACCAGCTGGGCAAGCCACACCATCCGAGAAAACCCAGTCTAGATGGTGGAAAGAAAAGGCCCGTGAAGGAGGCACGACGCCAAATCTGGTCTCGGACTGCATTATTATACTCGGTCGCCGTGCCGTTCACAGCTGAACTTCCGGCCGTCCTTCTCGACGGCAAGCTCCAGTTTCTTCGCCCCCACGTCGCCGCTGCCGTCTGTCCCACCGATGGATTACTGATCAAACCAAGCTACTCCTTTTTTTTAAGGCTAAACCAAGCTACTCCTACAAATCCTTAGCAGAATGGAATAGCTACTTGCACCAAAGTGATTAATAATAGCAAATGAAAATGCTACAGTATAATCATTCCTACACTTATACGTACTTAATTTATATTTTTGCAAAAATTTACAGACCATGTTTAGACATATTTATACTGACCACATTCTAAAAACACGAACATAAGAACATGTTTTTTTATCACAATTGATTGATGTACTTCCCCATAATATAAGACACGATTTGTGTTTTATCCGTAGTTTATAATTATGTGAAAACAACTAATTAAATGATAAAACATGTACAATCAGTTTATGAGACGGGATTATGGTGAGTCACCACAACGCCAAAAGATGACCTTAAGTGATTTTCGGAAAATACATGGTTCTAAAATCTGGGAATAAAAAACCCGTATGATTTTCCCGATGATCATGTGGAATCACGTTAGGAGAAAAACTGCTTGAAGGCCCCACGTCGTCCCCGCGCGCGACAGGGGCTAACCCTAACTCGCCGCCACAGTCCCCTCCCCTCCCAGCCCTCATCCCTCGCCGCCGCCGCCGGGCAAAGCCCGGCCGTCGTAGGTGGCGGCAGGGCGCTCGTTCCTCTCCGCGTGGGGCTTGGGCTGGCGCGGGACGGTTGCTCATGCGGAGGCGTGGGGCTGTCGCGGGGCTCCTCGGCGTGATGGTGGGCGGGCATGACGCTGGCGTGGGCGCCCCATGGCGGCGTGGTGGCAGCCTTCTCTCCTTCCTAGGCGCGGCGGCTGCGGAGGGCTCTTCTCGGGCGGGAGCATGCGGGAAATGCCCTGTCCAGCTCCGCGGGTGGTGACCAGAGGTCCGGTGGGGGGCTCTGTAGGATGCTGGGGCGCGGTGGCCTGGGCGTGCTGCTGCCCTGGCTGTGCGGCGGCGACTGGTGGCAGCGTGCGGATCGACCCCGGCCAGATCTGGCCGGCTCTGCGGCTGGGGTTGACGAGCGGCGCGTGGGGTGGTCGGTGACCCGCCTGGGTCGAACCGAGGTTGGCTGCGGGGTGGTCGGCGTGGCATTGGTCCGTGGTGGTGGACGATGCCTAGTGCGGAGATACGAGGGGTTGACTTGGTCCGCGTGGGTCTTCTTCGCGTTGTGTTCTTCGTGTTGGCTGCTTGCTCATGGTGTCGGTCCAAGTCGGCTCGTCGGGGTGCTTCCATGTCGTCGGACTGATCGGCACCGGTGCCAATGGGTTTAGCATCGTTCGAGTTGCTTGTCGGCAGGCGTCGACAGTCACTAGGTTGCATCCCCACGGTCCACCGGACCGACATGGGAGGCGGGTGTGGGTGCCTCCTACTGTGGAGGCGCTAACCCATACCTGGTGGTTGATGCCGGGCTAGGAATGAAAAGTGGTCCCTTTCACTCCTACTACCGTGGCGGGGGTCCTCATGTGGATGGCCGGTGGTGTCCGGGGCCATGGATGCCGGGGCGGCGGCCTTGGATGGTGGGCCTCACGGTTGGCTTCCCGGCAGGCTCCACGGTGGCGGTGGTGACTCTACGTCTTGGCCGTGTGGGCGACAAGGGGTGGAGTAGTGGGAGGCTCTGGTTTGCTCCGGCAGTGCCCAAATCTGGTGAGGATGGGCTGGCCCTCGTGGAGATGGTGATCGGGACCCCTCCTGGTGGCGTTGGCGAGTGTCCGAGCGAAAGATTCGTGCCATACGGCGCTGGCATCGGCTGCGCGTGTGGGTGTCGCGTGCTTATTGGAGCCGTCGTCGTGGGTCTCGTTATGCCAGGCTCCGGGTGAAAACCTATGTCTTTTTGCTTGGACTCGGCAACGGCGACGCTTTGCGTCGTTACCTTCTTGGGGGCGTTATCGTGGAGTTCAGGAGTCTTCGGTCGGGTCTTGACGAGTTGTTAGCTTGTTCTAGTTATTGTTGTATCTTTTGACCTGCTTTGTAAGAGGGCCTCCTCACCACGATGTATCATCCGACATGTGCTCTGTTATGTTGCTTTATCTATAAAAAGCGGTGCGAAAGTCCGTTTCGAGGAGAAAAAGAATATACAAATACAACATCTCAGTGTTTCACGTGATTTTGTTGAAACGGATAGATAGCAAGCTCATGTATCACATACAAACTAGTATCCATAAGCAGTGGTGGAGCTAGGTGAAAATGGTTGGGGGAGGGGGGCAAGGTTTAAACCTGAGTATTTGATGAGGTAAAATGCTTTAAAAAATCTCATCTAAGCTCTCCTCAAATAATTTCTTCAGAGTTTGGTCAAAAGTTGGGGGGCCACAGCCCCTCCAGAGCTGTACCTAGCTCCGCCACTGTCCATGAGGTCAAAGACTCAAAGCTAATTTTAAAGTTATTCTAACGTTCCTATAGATTTTTACAAATTAAAATCTTACGAGACAAATAATTCAATCCAAATGACCCAGCCCACCCACATTTGAATCCCCGAGACTTGGCGGGGTGATATCCACATTTATTCACGAGAGGTCTCATCCCTTCTTAACGGCTGATAGTTAAAAGAGGGATCCCAACTCAAAAGAAAAGAATCCTAATATATGTGGGTTGCCGGCAGGGACGTTTCCCCTAACGAATGATTTGTTCGCTTGGGGCCCAATTAGCTGATTTTTTTTCAAAAGAAGAATGCCATCAACGAAAAAAAACATATTTCCTTATACAAAAAAGACAGAGAAAACATAGATCTACAGACTACAGTTGTCACCCCCTAATACATAAGGAAAGTTGTTACGCAAGTTTTACTACAACCAATCCATAATTTGCCATGCTGTTTAAAAAAATACAGCTCATGGCATTGCGTGTTTTTTTTTCATAACTTGCCACGCTTTATATTTTCGTTTCAGAAAGCATAAAAATACCATGCAGGAATTTGTCATGACAGAAATAAATAAATATGCCATGCTCTTAAAATAATAATAATTCATGCTCTTATAATTAAAATGCCATGCTCCTACTAATAAATTTGCCGTGAATAAGTGAAACAAAGTGAAACAAATTCTCAAGGCTTTTCATGGGAGCATTACAAAGAGACCCTGAAATTGCCATGTTTAGAAGAAAAAAAAATATATTATGAATTCGCCATGGGACCAGGAGAAAAAGTTTCTAAAATTTTGCCATGGGTACGAAACAACTTGACATTTGAACATTAAATATTTAAATTTGCCATCTTACAAGTTCAATTCCTTTAGAAAAATGCTACATACAATTATTTCCGAAAAAGTTTCCACGCATCTAAACAGAAATTCATATTTTGCCACCTTGTAAAGAAAAAGACAGGAGCCTGAATTTGATCAAGAGTCTTCTAGGTGGAGCTTGAGGCCCTAGCCAATGCAATGGGTGGATTGTGTTTGAGTAGGATATGTTCCTGTAGCTTTGCTGCTGTAGTGAGTGAGTTGGCACGTACACCTTCATAGTCAACGACATATTATTTTAAAATTGACAAAGTTGGGGCATACATCTTTGTAGTCGACGGGAGGCATTTCCTTTCACTGAACGCAAATCACCGAAAGGGCTGGAATAAATTCAGTAAAATACGAGCACCGGTGTCGAGTCTATCACCTGAAACTTGTGGTGTGTGATACCATTGTCCTCTTTTTTTTGAGGGTCTATATTGTTGTCCTCCTAACCATCCAATCGTAGTTCGCGTGCGTCAAACAATTTGACTTGTGAAAACATAATTAAGACGATTGTTAACACGCTAATAATAATTAATTGTAAATTACCCGTGGTTGGATGGATAGAGGGACAATGATATTCTCAGCCCACCAGCGTTCAAGTCCTGGTGCTCGCATTATTTCTGAATTTATTTCAGAATTTTCGACGATGCGCATTCAGTGGGAAAAGACATTTCCGTCGACGACGAGACGCATACGATGACTTTGTAAATCTCAAGATGATATGCCGGCTCAGTCTCTCGGAGGTGCTCATCGGGGTAAGGTGTTCGTTAACAGGGATGAGTGTGTGCGTGTTTATACGAGTGTACTATATGTAAAAAAACAATTTGACTCGTGAAAATATAATTAAACAATTGTTAACACGCTAATAATAAATTATTCACCGCGACCGTGTATGGCCACACCCGCCCGCTCCTCTAGCCGGCGCGTGCGACCGTGTGCGAATCATGCCGCGTACGCGATCCGACAAAACCAGCTCCCTTCCCGACCTGGACTGGCCCCAACACCAGCACAGCACGGCGATAACTCCCCTTGGCTCTCTCTACCCCACGAGTGTACGTATCCCGGAAACTCCACGAGACGAAACCAAACCGTGACACCGGAGCAGCCCCCGCCCCAAATCCCCCTTTTCGGCCGCCCACGACCTCTTCCCCCACAAATTCTCCCCGGAATTTCGCCGAATCCCCGGCAGCCAGTCGCCGATCGGTCGATTCGCGGGGGCGGGATGAGCTTCCAGGACCTAGAGGCCGGGAACGGCGTCCGCGGGGCGTCGCGGAGGAACGGCCGGGCGGCGGGGGCCGGAGCCGGCGCGTCGCAGGCCGTGGCGTCGGGCGTCTTCCAGATCAACACGGCGGTCGCCACCTTCCAGCGCCTCGTCAACACGCTCGGCACGCCCAAGGACACGCCCGACCTCCGCGACAGGATGTGAGCCGCCGTCCTACCCTACCTACCTACCCCCCTCCCCTCGTTTCCTGGATGATTTTGGTTCGATTGAGGGATGGATTTGGCAATCCCGGGCTGGCCGCTGTGACGATTTCGGAAGCGTGCGCGGGACTGGGGGAGAATTCTGCGGCTCGATTTCTGATCCCGATTTAGGTTACTATGTTTGTTTGGTGGATGCGTGCGTCCGAACAGTCAATATCTTTGTGTCGGAGATTGCCTAGGGCTTATTGCACCCCATTTTTTTCCGCCTACCGCGCAGGGCGTCGAATTAACCATGCCTTTAAAGTTATCGCGTCTCTGTTACGTTTTGCTGAACCTTCACGCATAGGTTAATTGGGCGAATCACTGAATGAGGCCGAATGTGCTAGTACATGAATCGACCCGTCATCAGTGATATCAAATGAAATGTTTTAGCGCTCTTTCTTCCGTAATTAATGTGATTTATATCATTTATAACCTGTTCATGCTGTGTTATAGCCCTTAATATGTTAACTATACTAAACGTTCAAGAAACCTTCTTTTGGCAGTGTTTACTTGCTCGTTCAATTTGTTACGATAGGCATCTAACTATCAGTTTTGCCGTTGCTTGCAGACACAAAACACGAGCACACATAACACAACTGGTGAAGGATACATCGGAGAAGCTTAAACAAGCTAGTGAGGCGGATCATCGTCTTGAAGCCAGTGTATGTGTCTGTCCCTTTGATGTACTTATATATTTATGTTTGATATTTCCTTTATGGTTAGAAGCATTTCTGTACTGTTTGCTTGAATGCTACTTTTAGTCCATTAATTAATAATTAAATTTTAAATAAATAAATACTTTTCTACCCGATTCTAACCATCTGTTATGTTGTAATGTTGTCCCTTAGGCCTTGTTCGGTTAAACCTCTCTTGGAGAGGATTGAAGAGGTTTTGAGGGAATTGAGGGGGAATTTGACTTGTAGGGGATTTAATCCTTTCCAATTCACTCCAATCCCCTTCAAACCCATTGCAACTGAACAAGCCCTTAAACAGAACCTGCAACTGAATTTAAAAATTGTTTGCAAATACATAAGAAAGTAACAGTGCTTTTGGAGTTTAGTTATGGTAATTAACCTCTCCAATTCATGTATTTTGACAGGAATCCTCAAATACAATTTGGTATTCAAATATGAATGGTCTTGTACTGACGCGCTAGGAAATTAGACACCTTTGGTAGATAAGTAAATAACTAATACTCCCTCTGATCCGAAGCAAAACTGCGACACTTATTATGGATTGGAGGGAGTAAGGTTTTCCTTCATTCTTAACAATCGTGGTCATTATTGTTTTTAGCATGGCGGCATACTCTCCATGACAAAATTTGCCACTAATTCCTGGAATCAGGAATATAAGATCAAATGTGGTACCCAAATTTCTCATGTATGGTGTTTCAGTTGATATTAGTTTTCCATCTTTGCATCTTCATTCCTCTCTGGTTTTATTATTTTGGCTGCTTTTGCTCTTTCATATGTGCTTCTGGTTTATTTTCTACACAATGTGATTCTGACCACGTTTTAAACTACAGGCTACCAAAAAGATTGCTGATGCGAAGCTAGCAAAGGATTTCCAAGCAGTCCTAAAAGAGTTTCAGAAAGCTCAACGATTAGCGGTAGAGAGAGAAGCTGCATATGCACCTTTTATTACTCAAGCAGGTCTACCACAGAGGTAATATTCTACTCAGATGCTCTACCTTTTTGCTGTATGCATTATCTTGTTTCTTGTTTCGCTGTCAAACAACGGGGGAGTTCTTATAGTTATTGACACACTGTATACTCTCTTCTAGGTAGTATGTTAACCTCATATGCTAGAATAGTCTGTTCAATTCCAGTTTATGTGTAATTTTTTTGTTAGATATGTCTTCCTTTGCTAATAAGACAGCCTAATAAATGAAATAATGCCAATTGATGTTGGAAAGTGAACTGCAATTGATGCCCCTTTTAGGAGTTTACAGTTTTGTTGTCCAATTACTATGACATGACATTCCTTTTAAAAAAAAGGGCAGCCCGGTGCATGTAGCTCCCGCTCGTGCAGGGTCCGGGGAAGGGTCCGACCACTTTGGCTTTCTTCAGTGCTTGTATGCCTCAGCAGAGGACTACAAATTGTATTGAAAATTATGCAACAGTAGAGGACCATACATCCATGAGGTGAACCTAAAGTGTGTTCTGGCGCATTTATAGGATGAACATGCATTCTTGATCTTATTTGCCATGCTTTTTTCCATTGGCACGCTGTTGTACTGTAGCATATGAATTGTTTTCTAGTAATGTGTCTTTCCATATCTGTTCACTGTTCTCTTAGCTTCACATAATAAACAACCATCTAGCAGTCTTTGTCTGGTTACAACAAAGTTTTTCATTATCATATTTTTGTATGTTTGGGCTTCTATACATCTTCAGTAATCTATAACCATTCTTAAATAGTACTCCTTCTGTAACTAAATATAAGGCGTTTTTGCTGTTCCATTTGAACTGCAAAAACGTCTTGTATTTAGTTATGGAGGGAGTACATGAATTCATTTACTATGTTTCAGTTACTCTACTTTTCTTGATGTCTATAACTGCCCACCTGAGAATATAGCTATGTGAGCTGCTGCACGTAGTGTGGTAGCTTTTCAATTTTCGTTTTTTCTCCAGATAGAAACAGCCATTATGAATGTTTCTGTTGGAGATTGTTTTCTCTTACTAAAAATGTTACTCGAGTTCTTTCTGTATTGTTGCCACCAAAGGTCTGATCTAGGATAATAATTCTTCGCAGCTATAGCTCAACCGAGATGAATAACGGTGCTGATAAGTTGGCTGAGCAACGCACACAGCTTCTAGAATCAAGAAGGTGAGTTGATAATATTATTCATATATGGTGTGTTTCATCGATCTAATTATCTTGTATCTTCTGGGCTCCGTATTCTTGCTGTAAACTTGAGGGACATATATCTCGCTGACTTTATGCACAAGAAACGTTTTCTTATTGTCAATAACTTGAACCTTCGTGTGTTTATAAGTTACTCTTAATAATTTTATGTCTCGATTAATGCACTAACTTTATCCTTTTTTTTAATCATAGACAAGAGCTAGTCTTCTTGGATAATGAGGTTGTGTTCAACGAGGCCATCATCGAGGAAAGGGACCAGGGAATACAAGAGATTCAATACCAAATCACTGAAGTAAATGAGATCTTCAAAGATCTTGCTGTGCTAGTCCATGATCAAGGAGCAATGATCGGTCTGTGTTAACTTTTTTCAGCTGACAGATGAGACGATACCCAATTCCATAAGTTGAAGCGCAATGCTGTTTACTTTCCCACCATTATTTGATTGATTATTTCTCCTTGTACTGCAGATGACATTGACAATCATATCGACAATTCTGTTGCTGCGACTGCACAAGCAAAAGGCCAGCTTTCAAAAGCTGCGAAAACCCAAAAGTCGAACTCTTCTCTGGTAGATTCAGTAATCCTCACTTGGTTTTAACGTTCTCCATATCTGTTCTCTAACTGTGACCGCCTGATCTCCCCTTTTGCAGATATGCCTGTTGATGGTTATTTTCGGGGTGGTGCTGCTCATAGTGATAATAGTCCTTGCAGCCTAGCAATTTGGATGGCACATTGTGCTCCAAAATCTGCTCATGCTTAGCGCTCAAATTCCTTCATAATTTTATTTTGCTGTGCAGTCAGTCAGGAATATATCCAGGTCTCCTCCTGGAGGTTGTGCTATGGTGGTGTATGTGGTGATGGTGTGTGTGTCTGGAATGCATGGTTTACATAAGTAATCGAGTATACTCGCTTCGTTTGACTCTAGTGCTGTGTTTCTTATGTGCTCCCCTTGTTAGCATCTGTGATGTAGTATATCTCTGAGCGAGTGGTGTGAGAACGTGAAGTTTTTAATGTTTTAGGAAAGAACTCCAAAGGGCATCTTAAATCTAATAGTTATACTGGAAAGTGCGATGGAACGACGACTGAGGGCGAGCAGTAGAAACTAAATTTACATGGAAAATTGTACTAGCCTTTTTCTGAGTAGGGCATTTTGGAGGCCGAGCTCCATGGAGGCCTCTATTTTAAAAAGTTCAATTTTCAAATTTCCAGTTTCGTAAGATACACATGCGTGCAAGGATGTAATGTATGTTTGAAAAATTTGTGGATGAAATACCTTGAATTGCGAGCTGCACAAAAAAAAAACCCATAGACTTTGAGGATGAATAGTACCCCCTCCGTCCTAAAACAAGTGTCTCAAGCTTAGTATAACTTTATACTAGAGTTAGTATAAAGTTGAGACAGTTATTTTGGGACGGAGGGAGTACATATGGTAAAAAGCCTCAGATTTGTCTTTTTTGTGTAGCTTTCATTTTAACTTATTTTGATATGAAAATTTACACATGTGTACATTATGTATCTATGCATATGTGTATTTATTTTCAGAATTTTTTGAAACTGAATAGTTTGAATTTTGAAGTTTTTAAATAAAGGCCTTCATGGAGCTCTATCTTTGTTTCACATTTTCGCCCTTTTCTTCCTCTACTTGATTACTGCCAGTTAAAAAGGAAAAAAAAAATGTTCTGAACCATGCAAACACCCTTGTCATACTCGACTTTGAAGACCACAATAGTTACTAAAAAATCATCGGTTGAAGCATCACCAATTCACAAGGTTGAAGAAACAAGACCATGTCGCGAAACACATAGAAGAAGAGACCAAAGTTGAAACGGCATTCACTTGTGTTTTGGCGATGATGACAACTCACTATGATCTAACCGTGTGTCAAGTTATACATGGATTGTATGTGG
>CBMN010076941.1:4618-24334 GCA_000582825.1 Hordeum pubiflorum | reverse complement strand
TGATCCACACGGCCCCGGCGACGGCAAGCTCGAGCCCTCCTCCGCTGATCCACACGGCCCCGGCGACGGCAAGCTCGAGCCCTCCTCCGCTGATCCACACGGCCCCGATGATGCTCTTTGTCCGCTCTCTGCATAGCCCTCTATCAAGATTCAAGACGCAGGCACCCGCCATCCACAAGCATTTCCACCCTCAGGACGGAGCCACGAACGAGGAGTTCCACCTGCGACGAGCCCACTCGTTGTTCCACATCTGCTAGGCTAGCCGATTTCGTCGACGAGGCCGACGAGAAAGAGCTTCCTTGGAGGTCAAGGAGGGTGACGGCCATCGCCATGGCCTGCCGCTGCTTCGTTGCTCGGCCGTTTTGTCCCTCCGCGATGCACTACAGTGCTCTGGTGGCTAGGCTAGCGAGCCGCCAGAGCTGGTTTCGAGCTGAGACTCTCATATGGGGCTCGTTGGTAGCAGCGAGCCGAGCCGAGCCAACTCGAAAAATAGCGAGCTAAAGCGTGGCTCGGAATGAACTCAGCTCAGCTCGTCTCATGTCCAGCCCTAGCGATCACTGATCAGATTGAACGGTGACTGGTCCAGCTACAGCTTAGCTGCTGACAATCCCTATTACACGCGTAAGGCGGCAGGAGGAGAGTGAACGTGCACCATCCAGCACGCTCACACATTATAGGGAAGATTTTTTAAATTTGAGAATATTTTTTAAAATTTAGAACATTTTTATAATCCATGAACATATTCTGAAATTCGAGAAACATTTTTTAAAATTCATGAACATTTTTTCAATTTCATACCGTTTTGAAAACTTTATGATATTTTTTATAAATCTTGAATATTTTTTAAACAATGATAATTTTTAAATTTTGGGAACATTTTTAAAATTTTGGAACAAATTAGTAAATTCTTGAACATTTTTTAAGAGTCTAGAACATTTTAAAACTCATGAATATTTGTTAAAATTTCTGCAGTAGCCATTTTTTAGACGGTTTTGGGAAAAAAATAACAAACTCTAGCCTTTTGTAGCACGCACGCACGAAACTGAATAAAACGACCAAACTAGGTTGGCCCACTACGTGCCTGAGGAGCCTGACATGCACGTTTTCTGACTACGATGCGCGCTACGCGCAGGACAGGTGCACTGTTAGCTGCTACCTGTTGGTCACCCCAGCCTGGTATGGATGGGTGAGACGTCTCAAACGTATCTACTTTTCTAAACACTTTTGGTATGTTTTTGTCCTCTATCTTTCACAATATGAATAAGAACTAACCGGACTAAATCTGTTTTCAGGAGAATTGTCATGGTGTTATCTTTTTTATGTAGGAAAAAATAAATACCGCCCAAAAATAAATAAAATTTACTTTCGCGATATTGTAAGGAAAAGAGTCACGAAGCCTGGAGGGGGTGCACGGGGTGGCACCTAGGATCCACACTGATCCCAGGGCGGGCCAGGGGGCATGTCAGCCCCATAGGTGTCCTCGGCGAACTCTTCGCCCCATATATTCCCTTTCGACCTAAAAGCATTAGAAGGATTTTTTTTCCTGATTTTTCTTCGAGGTGGAGATGGCCGCCACCTCTGTTCATCTTCCAGGAGGACTATCTGGAGGCAGAGTTGACCTCCAAACAGGGGAAATCTTCATCATCGACATCACGATCTCATTGTCCATCATCACCGTCATGTTTTCCCGTCCATGTGTGAGTAATCATCTGTAGCCACATGGGATGGATGAGAATTGGATGAGATCCATCATATAATAATTGGCAAATGCTTAATAACTAAAGCACAATCAGAGGACATAAGTACCCTCCTTATCATTGGATCATCAGCTAGCGCAAGCGCTTCTCTACAGGCAAGTGCTTCGATGGTTGGGGCGTCATTAATGGAACTGAAAGTAACAGAGGAGGATCCAAGATAATTACCATTTTCGTCTCGGCAAACCGCTCAATCGCACCTCTCTTTCCTTGCCTAGACAACATACCATCGACATTACACTTTGCAAATCCATGAGGGGGCTTGATCCAAGGAAGACGACCAGATTGCCATAAAGCTCTAGCCGCCTTTGGTTCCTTCTTTGTAATTGTGTCCAGATCAGCAATGAAGCTTCAAACGAACATATGTGTAGACAAGGGAGACCATCACATGCTGGTGGATTTGGATCTGGTTGAGATAATGATATTATTCTGTTCAGTTGGGCTCGGTCTCAATTAATAAATATGCTGCTAGTCCCGTTAATGTTGGGTACACATTAGGCCCATACCATCTTTTTTTGTTACTTTATTTGTAAAGCTGGGCAAAAGCCTAGTTTCTTAAAAGGGAGAATTAGGATCATTGATCGAGGATCAGATCGGACGGTGACAGGTCCAGCTACAACTTAGCTGCTGCCATTCCCTATTCCACGCGTAAGGCGGCAGGAGGAGAGTAAACATGCACACTCCATCACGCCCACATGCTATAGGGAGCATTTTTTAATTCATGAATATTTTTGAAATTTGAGAATATTTTAAAAATCAAAACATTTCTAAAATTCATGAACATTTTTAAATCCACGATTTTTTTTAAATTCAGGCAACATTTTTTTAAATTCATGAACATATTTAAATTTCATATTTTTTAAAAAATTTCATGTTTTGGTTTATTGCTCTTGAACTTTTTAAAATTCATGAATAATTTTTAAAATTCGGGAACAATTTTAAAAATTCTTGAACATTTTCAAACTCGTGAATATTTGCTAACATTTCTAGAGTAGCCATTTTTTTAGATGGTTTTGGGGAAACAATAACCAACTCTAGCCTTTTATAGCAATAGCATTCATGAAACTGAATAAAATAACCAAACTAGGCCGGCCCACTGCGCGCCTGAGGAGCCTCACATGCGCCTTTTCTGGCTACGACGCGCGCTACGCACGGAACAGGTTCACCTATAATTGCTGCTTGTTGGTGATACCAACTTGGCATGGATGGGTGATACATCTCAAACATATCTACTTTTTTAAATACTTTTGGTATGTTTTTGTTCTCTATCTTGCACAATATGAATGAGAACTAACCGGACTAAAGCTTTTTTCAGGAGAATTGTCATGGTGTTGTCTTTTTTATGCTGGAAAATAAATACCGCCCAATTTTTTTTTTACTTTAGCGATATTGTAAGGAAAAGAGTCACGGATCCAGGAGGGGGTACCAGGGGTGGCACCCAGGGTCCACACGCCCTGGCCCCAGGGCGCGCCAGGGAGCATGTGAGCCCTATTGGTGGACCCGGCGACCTCTTCCTCCCATATATTCCCTATCAACCTAAAAGCATCAGAAGGATTTTTTTTCTGATTTTTCTTCAAGGCGGTGGTGGCCGCCAGCTCTATTCATCTTCCAGGAGGACTGTCTGGAGGCAGATTTGACTTCTAGACAGGGGAACCTTAACCATCGACATCACCATCTCGTTCTCCATCATCACCGTCATGTTTTTCCGTCCATGTGTGTGTAATCTTCTGTAGCCACATGGGGTGGATGAAAATGGGATGAGATCCATCATGTAATAATTGTTAGATGCTTAATAACTAAAGCACACTCAAAGAACATAAGTACCCTCCTTATCATCAGATCATCAGCTAGCGCAAGCGCTTCTCTATAAGCAAGTGCTTCGAGGGTTGGGGTGTCACTGATGGAACTGAAAGTAATAGAGGAGGATCCAAGATAATTACCATTTTCGTCTCGGCAAATGGCTCAATTGCACCTCTATTTCCTTGCCTAGGCACCGCACCATCGACATTACACTTTGCAAAACTATGAAGGGGCTTGATCCAAGGAAGACGACCAGACTGTCGTGAAGCTCTAGCCGCCTTTGGTTCCTTCTTTCCAAGTGTGTCCACATCAGCAATAAAGCTTCAAACAAACATATGTGTAGACAAGGGAGATTATCACATACTGCTGGATTTGGATCTGCTCGAGATAATGATATTATTCTATTCTGTTGGGCTCGGTCTCAACTAATAATTACGTTGCTACTCCCATTAATGTTGGGTATACATTAGGCCCCGACCATCTATTTTTTTTTTACTTTATCTGTAAAGCTAGGCAAAAGCCAAGTTTCTTAAAAGAGAGATAGAATCATCGATTGCGGATCAGATTGGACAGTGACTGGTCGAGCTACAGCTTAGCAGCTGGCGTTCCCTATTCCACATGTATGTAGGCAGGAGGAGAGTAAGCGTGTACCCTCCAGCACGCCCGCAAACTATAGGGGTCGGCCAATTGAGTTTCTTTCTGTCTCTTTCCTACAGGATTTTTCCTTGTTTTTTGTGTTACCTTTTTTTGCCCTTTTTCATTATCTGTTTTTTATTTTTCTTTTCGTTGTTTCACTATTTTTAGAATTTCAGGAACATTTTTTAAATTTGTGATTTTTTTTAAATTTGACAATATTTTTTTAAATTCATAACATTTTTATAATTCATGAATATTTTTTAAAT
This sequence comes from Hordeum pubiflorum, assembly GCA_000582825.1. NCBI lineage: Eukaryota > Viridiplantae > Streptophyta > Magnoliopsida > Poales > Poaceae > Hordeum > Hordeum pubiflorum. The sequence continues at coordinate 19,878 of CBMN010076941.1, read as the reverse complement.
TCATGAACATATTTAAATTCATGTATATTTTTGGAAATCCAGGAAACATTTTTTAGAACTCATGATTTTTTTTAATTTGATAACATTTTGAAAATATTTACGAACAATATTTATAATTCTTATACATTCTTAAAATTCATGAACATTTTTAAAATTTTGGTACCTTTTAAAAAATTCTGGAACAATTTTTTTTAAAATTATAGAAATTTTTCTAAATTAGCGAATATTTTTTAAAAATTCTGCATTAGCTAGTTTCTTAGACGATTTTGCGAAAAAATAGCCAGCTCCAGCCTTTTATAGCACTAGCACGCGCAAAGCTGAATAAACCAACCAAACTAGGTCGGCCAGTACACGCCTGAGGAGCATGACATGCACGTTTTTGGGCAACGACGTGCGCTATGTGCATAACAGGTGCACTCTAATGCCTGCTGGTCATACCAGCCTGACATGGATGGGTGATACGTCTCAAACATATCTACTTTCCTGAACACTTTTGGTATGTTTTTATCCTCTATCTTTCACAATATGAATAAGAACTAACCGGACTAAAGTTGTTTTCGACAGAATTGTCATGGTGTTATCTTTTTTATGTTGAAAAATAAATACCGCCAAAAAATAAATAAAATTTATTTTCGCGATGTTGGAAGGGAAAGAGCCACAGAGCCAGCAGGGGTGCGAGGGGGTGGCACCCAGGGTCCACACGCCCTGGCCCCAGGTTGCGCCAGGAGGCATGTGGGCCCCATAGGTGACCCCTGGCGACCTCTTCCTCCCATATATTCCTTATCAACCTAAAAACATCAGGAATATTTTTTTCCAGATTTTTCCTCGAGGCAAAGACGGTCGTCACATGTGTTCATTTTCCAGGAGGGCTGTCTGGAGGCAGATTTGACCTCTAGAGAAGGGAAATCTTCATCATCGACATCACCAACTCTTTCTTTATCATCATCGTCATGTTTTCCCCATCCATGTGTGAGTAATCTTCTGTATCCACATGGGGTGAATGAGAATTGGATAAGATTCATCATGTAATAATTGTCATATTCGTTATGGTTTGATGACTAGTGTCATTTATGTTCTGAGATTGATGTTGCTATGACTTTGCTATGTTTAATGCTTGTCACTAGGGCCCGAATGTTATGATTTTAGATCTGAACCATAATTGTTGTCATGAATATTTATGTGGTTGGATCATACCTGCAAGTTATATGCACCTATAATAGTTTTGCACCGGTGACCCCGAAGTGACAATAATCAGGATATCAATGGGAATGAATATAATTTAAGTATTACATGTATTCATTGAGTGTTAATGCTTTACTTCGGTGCTTTGTAAAATAAGTACCTTAATTGCCCATAACTTTCGTTAGGATCCCGTAAAAACGGGAGGGTAGAAAAAAACATATTGTGCAAATTCTTATTGCAATTTAGATATGTAGTGTTTTTTCTGACCAATGCTGGTGGTTCTTTTTGTGTGCCGCATGCCACAAATCTGCTACGCCTGTTGGATCCCAGTACGAGTGCTCAGGCCCCAAGTGATCTTCTATGTAAGGAGATTTGTGAACGAGCTTCGGGACGAGCACCGCAACGAGCAAGTGTTTTATATGGCATAATCAGTAGGAACCCTCTCCTTGTTTGATTTTTTCATTGTGATCTCCTCTGATTGTTTTCTCTCACGTTGATTGATACTAATTGTTCTGCCTATTTTCTTGTATCCAGGTGCCTATGAGAGCTTGATAGATAAATCATGTTGATTTATTTAGCTGTGGCATGTATGGCGGCTGCACCGGCCAGACAATTTGTCCTCAACAAGATAATTTACCTCTCCTCCTTTATTATGTACTAGCAAAAGAGCCCATGCATTGCAACGGGTAAAAAAAGTGCTTACAAACCTAAAGAACAATTTACCGCTTAAACAACTTTCAAGTAGCAAAACAATATTCCGAGTACTCAAAAGTACCAAGGTATTGTTGAAAAAACTTCGGTATGGAGCAAATACTATGCAGCTAAATGAATCAAACAAATGATTAAGTGATATGTATAAGGTCAGAGTCCCAACTATAATCTCGACGCACCGGAGACGGGGTCCCTGATGGTGGAGATGCCGGAGATGTGTCGTATCAGCGGTCGCATCCGTCCATGATGCTGGCCTCCATCTCGATTGCGCCGGTTGGGATGAGCCGGACCGGAGTAATTCCACACCCACCCGCTGGCACCGCGTACACGAGGATCGTGGATGCAAAGACTGCGGAGAGGGCAAAGACCCATGGAAGAGGAGAGCGATCGTGTCTGGAAAAAAAATCGATGGAGACCATACATAAGTGTCCTTCCATGCGTAACCTCACATCGGACGTCCACAAGTGTTCACATCAGGCAATGTTGCAAGATAACAACAGAAGAATCATGAGATAAAGAGAACACTTTCTTAATGGGCTGATTTAACCATCAGTTGCCAGTTGAGCCGTATGCGTTGCAGAACAGGTTATGAGCCCACTGAGCTCGGGCCGCAGCCAGCTGGCCTTGTTGCTCGCGTGAAGAAAGGATGCGGTCCGACTGTACGTACTTGCCAAATCTTAAAAAAAAGGCCATACCTATCTTTTTTTTGCCGGGAATATAGGCTATACCCATCTGACGTCAATGCCGACGTCATGCATCGTGCTTAATCCTTGTCTTAGCAAGCCGATGCTATGCATCGTCAAGCCCATCGCTGGGCAGAAGCTTCCAGCTTCTCCATAGAGTTCGTCGGCCGCGCCTCGGACCTCAAGGAGAACGACGCCACCAAAATCGTCTCTCCGGTTGATACATGTAGTTTTTTTTTTGGGGAAATGCCATCATGGCGGTTATATTTCATGTGAGAACAAAGATACATCGTTTGCCAGAATATCTACTAGAAAATCAGGAGGTTCGCTTTGCCAAACCAAAGTTCGCGAAGCCTCCGATTTACTAGCCAACATATCAGCCGCCATATTGGCTTCCCTAGGACAATGAAAGAAACTAACCAAATTAAAATTGCGACATAAAAAAGTGAACTCCGCGTATATTGCCGCCGCCGGCCCTAACGAGTTGCCACCACCTTGCATCACCTTAATAACCTCCATGCAATCAGCTTCCACTATTATGTTGTTGCATCCAATGTCGCTCGCCAAGATAAGCCCATCCCTGAGTCCTCTGGCTTCCGCCGTCGCTGCGTCCTCAACAAACGGGATGTTGCTGCAAGATGCCGCGAGAAAGTAGCCATTAACGTCGCGTATAACAGCACCTGAGCCACCCGAACCTAGATTAGGATCAAAGGCTGCGTCGACATTGAGCTTCACAAGACCTTCGGATGGTCTAGTCCATCCGTGCCTCTGGATGCGGCTTCCCCTCTTCTTCCTTGCACGTGAAAAGTTCTTAGCCAAAGTAAATATTGCTTGTGCTGATCTTGCCGGCTCCAATAGCTTCTGTTCATGGGTGAACTGTCTTCTCTCCCACCATATATACCAAATAGCGGTGGCGATCAAGTCGTTGTGATCGACATCCGACAGCAGCGACGTCGAAGTGTTTCTTGCCAGTAGCAAGGCACCCAGCACCGATCCGCCGTCTCTCTCCGGCATGCATGTATCGTTGATGAAATTTCCCCGGCCCAAGATTCCCCACACCTCCTTCACGCACGGACACAAAAAGAATGTATGCCTGATGCTTTCGCAATCTGCACTGCACAGGGGGCATTGAGAACTCGTGGCCATGTGCCTATTTGCTAGTACTCCAGAACAAGGGATAGCACCCCACAAGCTTCTCCATGCATGAATTTTTACCTTAGTCGGCACACTCAATATCCATACCACTCTCCATATAGGACTAGTACTTGAGGTTTCAAAAGAATCAGTCATCCTCAACTTTCGTCCATGTTGGTGTTCCCATTCAGCTTGGTATGCCGGTCTCACCGAGAAACTGCCATTCTTGTTGTAGTGCCAAGACACAAAATCATCCATCATTCCCACAGATGGCAGCCTTCCGAGATGCGCTTATGCTGTGTGATTTAGTGGACTTGGGCTTTGCTGGCGTTCCCTACACCTACGATAATATGAGATCAGGTGCTGCCAATGTTCGAGTCAGGCTTGACCGGGCGGTGGCCACAAATGTTGGAGGAATTTGTTTCCTTCCTATTCTGTTAAACATATGGCCTCCCCCTGTTCTGATCATGTGCCGTTACTACTCCAAGGTGAAGCTGAAGAGAGGGTGCCCAGGAGCAATTCAAAAAGGTATGATTTTTTTTGGGAAAGAGACGCCGGGCTCCCGGCTGTTATTCAAAAAGCTTGGGCGGCTTGTGGAGTTATGGAAGATCTTGGCCAAGTTAATACTGCATTGAGGGAGACCTTGACCTCTCTCAGGAAATGGAGTAGGAAAAAGTTTGGAAACATATCACGGGAAATTCATAAGTCTCGCTCCCAGTTAGAGGAACTAATGAATATGAACGCTGATAGACAAGAAATAAGGGAAGTCTCTGATATGCTTAATGAGCTGTTATACAAAGAGGAGATGATTTGGCTCCAAAGATCGAGGATTACATGGCTGAAAGAAGGGGATAGGAACACCAAATATTTTCAGAGTAAGGCAGTGTGGCGAGCACGGAAGAATAAAATTTCTGAACTTCATGCTAATGATGGTAATATCATCAAGGACCCCCAAGTTACGGGTGACATGGCTTCGGCTTACTTTCAGGACATATTCACAGCTGGCCCGAATCTGGAAGCAGCCGAGGTACTGGACCTTTTTAACACAGTTATAAATGATGCGGATAGTGATAAATTGTGTTCAGATTTTTCTGAGCAGGAAATTTTGGATGCCCTCTTTCAAATTGGGCCATTAAAGGCCCCCGGACCGAATGGCTTTCCCGCTAGGTTTTTTCAGAAAAACTGGGACTGCCTAAAAGTTAACATTATAAGAGCTGTCAAAGAGTTCTTTAGGACAAGTGTTATGCCAGAAGGTGTAAATGATACTTCTATTGTTCTAATTCCTAAAGTTCCAACCCCCATAAAAATTTCTGATTTCCGTCCTATCAGTCTTTGTAATGTGGTGTATAAGGTGGTCTCAAAATGTTTGGTGAATAGATTGCATCCACTCCTGGATGATATTATCTCTGCTGAACAAAATGCATTTATTTCTGGGAGAATGATCACTGACAACGCCTTGCTTGCGTTCGAATGCATTCACCATATCAAACAGGAGAAGTATCCTTCGAAGAGTTTCTGTGCTTATAAATTGGACTTATCTAAAGCTTATGATAGGGTTGATTGGAACTTCTTGAGGCAAGTGATGCAAAAGTTGGGTCTCGCTCGTCAATGGATTGACTGGATTATGATTTGTGTCACATCGGTGAGGTATTCTGTAAAAGTTAATGGAACCCTCTTGTATTCATTTGCACCGTCACGTGGGCTACGGCAAGGTGATCCACTCTCCCCGTTCTTGTTTCTCTTTGTTGCTAATGGTCTATCTGCAATCCTAAGACACAGGGTACATTCTGGGGATATTGTGCCAGTAAAAGTTTGTCGGCGTGCTCCGGGGATTTCACATCTACTTTTGCCGATGACACTATCTTTTGTTTGAAGCTAATCGTGCACAGGCAGAACAGGTGAAGTCCTGCCTTGATCTTTATGCTAGAGCAACCGGGCAACTTCTGAACTTTAATAAGTGCTCCATCTTATTTGGAGAGGCATATCCGAGTCATATCCAGGATGAGGTTCGGGATACGCTGAATGTTACAAACATGGTTTTTGAGGAGAAATACTTGGGTTTGCCAACCCCTGATGGCCGCATGTCTAAAGGTAAATTTCAAAATTTACAAGCCCAACTATTGAAACGACTTATTAAGTGGGGAGATGGTCAGCTGGCACAACCTGGGAGAGAGGTCCTGATCAAATCAGTAGCGCAAGCCCTACCCACTTATATCATGGGAGTCTTTAAATTACCTCTTTCAGTATGTGATGATTTAACTAGCATGGTCAGGAATTATTATTGGGGTGCTTCTCAAGGAAAACGTAAAGTTCATTGGAAGTCTTGGCAGAAGCTTCAACAGCCGAAGTTCAAAGGGGGTGCTGGGTTCCGAGATTATCGTATATTTAATCAAGCTCTCTTAGCTTGGCAGGCCTGGAGATTATTGACAAAACCGGACAATTTGTGTGCTCAGGTTTTAAAGGCTAGATACTACCCAAATGGGAAGTTGGAGGACACCGTCTTCATGGGTAATGCCTCATCTTCCTGGACTGCGATATCATATGGCCTTGATCTCCTTAAAAAAAACTTTTGATCTGGAGAGTTGGTAATGGAAAAAAATATTCGTGTGTGGCGAGACAACTGGATTCCAAGACCTGTTTCATTCAAGCCAATATCACAACAGAGGACGTGCCGTGTCCATTTTGTGTCCCAACTTTTACATGATAATGGAACCTGGAAACGAGATTTGTTAAACCAATACTTTCTGCCCAGCTGTGATGTCTCGGAGATTGTCAAAATTCAGGCTTCCCCGCGATTTGGTGATGATATCCTCGCTTGGGGGCCAGGGAAGTTGGGTGTGTTCACAGTCAAATCTTCTTATGACTTTGCCTTCGAACAATCCTGTAACCAATCTGCTTCTGCATCTAGTTCGAATCCAGATGGACGTCCTGCTTGCTGGGATATGATTTGGAAATCAAAGGTTCCGCCTACAGTCAAGAACTTTGCATGGCGTGTTGCCATCAACTCTTTACCGACCTGGGAGAACAATCACAAGTGCGGCCTTGAAACTTCGGCATTGTGTCCAATCTGTGTCAGAGAAAAGGAGGATTGTTTTCATGCCCTGTTCAGATGTCCCAATGTTGTTCAACTCTGGAATAGCATGGCCGCGGTCTGGGTATTACCTAACTTGAATGAGATAGCGAACCCATGCACTGAGTGGTTGCTTCAAGTTCTCTATCCCCTGGATGATCTACAATGATGTATGTTACTTATGACACTTTGGAGGGCATGGCATAACAGAAATGAGGTAGTCCATGATAAGCCTCTCCCAGCAATGGAGGTTTCGAAAAGGTTTTTATGCAGTTACTTGGACTCCTTAATTGCAATTGAGCAGAACCCCTCTTGTGACCCGTTGAAGGGGAAATCGGTTATATCATATGCTCCAGTGAGCAAAGCCTCACATGTGATAACAATGGCTGTTGCTCCAAAAATCTTGAGTCCACCCCCTGTGGGCTGGACGAAGCTGAGCACTGACGGGTCTTGGACAGAAGACGGCCGCGCTGGTGCTGGTATGATCCTCTGCGATAATATGGGCGACATCATTTTTTCTTCTTGTAGAGAGTTATTCTCTTGTTGGGACGCGTTGGAAGCTGAATTATGTGCATGCATGGAAGTGCTCTCTCTCGCTCTGCAACGCACGGATCTGCCAGTGCACATTGAGATGGACTCATTCTCTGCAGTGAATATGATTAAAGAAAGAGATAGGGATAGATCTATCTATGCTTCGCTGATTGCTGAAATCAAACATCTAATGACTCTTAACGAGTATTATTCATGTTTCACGGAGTCAGAACATGGCTAGTGACATTTTAGCTAAGTTTGGTAGAGTTGAGAAGAGAACAGTAGTCTGTTTGGGATAGGGACCCCCAGAGGTAGTTCAATTATGTAAGAAGGATTGTAATATGGACACTCCGTGAGTAATACAAATTCTTACCCGAAAAAAAAAAGGAATGTTTAAGATGCGCTGAACATCAATGGGTCAGTAACTCCGTAGACGAGTACTACTAACGTAGCACGCATGCATGTGTACGATGGATTGTGAGATGCATGCATGCATGTTAAATTTTTAAACTCCGTGCGATGGTATCTTTCAAACTCCACCAATACTTTATTTCTCTGAACGAACATATATACCGTCTATAACATCCATAAATACCGTCATTTTCTCACCTACCGTGTCCAGCATCGACTCTCTTACCCTAATGCATCTCTTGCTTGGCTCCATGTCCTGTGTCAATTCACGCTGCCGTCCACTCCACGTCGGACCCTTGCTAACCACTAATGCAACACCTTGGCGACGCTATCTTTCGAACTCGACCAATACTTTGTTTGTTTCACCGCTATAAACTATTGTTTGCTCGTCTACTGTGTCCAGCGTCGACTCGCCTAACCTAATGAACCCCTTCTTTGGCTTTGTGTCACACGACAATTCAAGCCGTCGTCCACTCCGCCTCGAAGACCCTAAGTAACCACTAAGGCAACCCCCCTTCGCAACGACGGTATCTTTCGAACTCGACCAATACTTTTGTTTCTTTGAACGAACATAAAATGCCGCCCCTAACCGCTATAAATACTATGGTTTGCTCGCCTACGATGTCCAGCGTCGACTCGCTTGACCTAATGCACCCCTTTCTTGGCTCCGTGTCCGGCAACAATCCACCACGTCGTGCACTCCGCTTGGAGACCCTAACTAACCACTAATGCAACCCCTTGGTGATGGTATCTTTCGAACTCCACCAATACTTTGTTTCTTTGAATGAACATAAAATATCGTCTGTAACCGCTATAAGTACTATCGCTTGCTCCCCTACCGTATCCAGCTTCGACTCTCTTAACCTAATGCACCCCTTCCTTGGCTCCGTGTGCCGTGACAATTCACGCCGTCGTCCACTCCGCCGTGATAAATGAATACAGAAAAAAATGAATAAATGAAGAATATAAAGAAAGAAAGGAAAAAAAACGCAACACTTGTTAAAGGTAAAGAAAGAAAGAAAATAAATAAAAAGGCAAAAAAAAACCAACGCTTGTTAAAAATAAAGAAAGAAAGAAAAAATGTGGAAAAGGAAAAATAAAGGTGCAGGGTCGAAGATGGCACCTCCACTTGCTCTCTTATGCCACAAACCAGTACACTAGGCACTGAAGTTTTATTGTATTGCAGCGCTATCTAAATTATACTCCCTCTGTAACATTTTATAAAATGTTTTTAGATTCCATGACAGTGTCAAAAAAACGTCTTATATTATGTTACGGAGGGAGTATCTTAAAACAAACAGGGAGCCAGAAGAAGCAAAGAATCCGTGTGGTTGATGCCTATTGGTCGAGGCGCGTGCTTGGTGCATATTGGTGGAGGCGTGGATCGTTGAGGTGGCAAACAAACACACACATGTGACTCGCTTCTTCTCTCCTTATCTTTCGTAGTGCGGGACCTTACTTTTCAGTAGTATATCAAGTAATTAGGGGTATTTTGGGTAGTTCGCTGCTAATCAATCCCGTAGGCAGATTCTCTTCAAAATCAAGTGGAGGGCAAGCTTGAATTTCATGGAGTCGTCACTGTTCATTTGGCCCATCCTGCTCCGTTGCCATCGCCAGCGGCTAAAGCACGTGTTGTACGGTTTGCGACCTGCAGCCGGCCATCGCCAGCCCGCCCTACGCTATCGCCCACGCCGAGCCTGCCATGCGCCGTCGCGCCCATCCCGGAGCGCACAGACGCCACAGCCGCGCCCATTTTGTCCGGCGCCACGGACCGCAATTCAAGCGCCGCCCCACGACAGTGTCACCGGCCCGAGCCTCCCATGCCCGCACGGACGATACCTCGAGCCCAATACCGGTGCCGAGGCAATGCCCTCCGCCTCCCCCCTCTGCCCTATCCATCCCTACGTCCACCTAAGTCCTTTCCTCCGCTATCTACAACGTGTGCTGCTGCCTGATGCTCGGCGTGCGTGGTCCTCTGTGTGTGCTTATCCAGCATGCAGCGTGTGCTCTGTGTGATACCCATGCGTGTGTGGTGCTTAGATTAGTGGGCGCCGGCTGACGTACGTGCGCAACGGAGAGAGGGCAATAGAGGAAGCGATCTCATGGTGCCGGCCGAAATACGTAAAGGGCCACCAGGCGGGGCGGGGCGGCTGCGTCGTCGCTGGGACGCATGGGAGGAAGATCTCGGAGCGGCGACCAGAGGCCGTTCGACGCAGAGCGGCCGGCCCTGTGCGACCGAGGAGACGGCCGCCGGGCGGCTGCGTCGAGCGAGGAATGGCAGACGAACTAAGATGGCTGCGTCGTTGAGATGGCATCGCATTGTTATTAATTACATTATTAATCATTATAATTATAGCAAATTTTTGAGGAATTAATAGCGACCATTGGATCAATTATATACTACACACTATTGCAGGTAGTACGATGTAACGTAAAAACTCTCTTGTACGTGCTCAGCTAGCTACAAGTGAGAGCGTCGACATCTTTGTTTGGTATATATATTTCATTTTTGAAGATCTTCCAGTGCCATGTACGTGCTCAGCATTCAGCTATTATTCCTATCTCTCCATTTATTCGATATACCAACAAAAAAAGAAAAAAAGAGTTCGGGCAAAAGGAATAGCTAGCAGCACCACATCATATATTCTAAGCGTCAGGTCCAAATTTAAAAGAGGCGCCCATCTTTTCAGCTTTGCCAAAAGAAAGAGAGCATTTTTCATCCTCACTAATTGCTTGAAACCATAATACAACACCCAGCTGGCAGGCCATTTAACTGAATGAATTCAAACCAAGCAAAATGCAGAGTAATCACATTCAACACTCCTTGGGGGTTGGGATGGCAACCAAGGTACATCATCAAGCTAAGGCAAACAATAGAAATCCTGTCACTGCCGGCCGTCCTTGGATCTCTTTGGTATCCCTTCCCACCTCTAGCCTCCAAGCACGAACAACGCTGGCGACCAGAGACCACCAGGGGCTAGATCCGTCTGGGGCCGCCATGGTTGTTGAAGACGGAGGCCTCGAGATTGGATTCGGGCACCACCGACACGCCCCGCACCACAGCCACCACCTCGCCGCCCCCGCGAATGAGGAGGACGGCTAGCACTGACAAGCATCGCTCGCTGCATAGTAGACACTGCCCCACCAGCCGAGGCCATCGCCACGGATCAAGAGCCCCCGTGAGAGAATGAGGCAGCCAAATCCACGCCGACAACTTCCTTAGAAACCGCGCAGCGCGTACTGCAGGTGTGTCTCGGAACCCTTAGTTGGCGAGGCCATACGTTCCGGTCGCTCTCCGCTTCTCGCATATAAGTGCGAATACCTCTCTTTATTCTAGCAGAAGCATCTGTCGCTTCTCCCCTCGTCTCTCCACACAGGATAAGGAGAGCCCTTGGTCTAGCTCCTCTGGCGCTGCCTCTATGGACCAACCGGGAGGCCACGGTGACTGGCGTGTCAGTTGCCATGTGAGGGAGGGGTCGAGAAGTGCGGTGATTGGGAACGACGAGAAAAAAGCGTCTATGTATATATATGGCGGGGAAGGTGGTTTTTTACAGGTCGAGCTCCATAGGTCCTCCTATCCTGTCCGTTCAATCTGTAATGCTCTACATAGGGATATGTGCTATGTGAGCAAATCTTGCCAGTAATTAACAAGGAAGGAACAGCGCATTCCTGCTGGTGTTGGTGTTGCTGCCGACCAGAGAGAGAGAAAGAGTGGGGCCTGCAGCTAGAGAGACGCCCTATCTCTCTCCCACATGAATGCTCAGTCCTCTACAAACACTCTTTTCTCATGTCGTCTGTCTTTCACATGCAGCCTCTGACATGGTCTCTCTCTCACCTATGAAAATAGGCTTCCTCTCACACAGGAACATTCTCTCTGGCTTCCTTCCTCTCTCACTTTCTTTAAAAAGTATAATTTTCTCTCACAAGCTCTCTCCCTCTCTTTAATTTCTCAAAAGCTCAGTCCTCTACAAACACTCTTTTCTCATGCCGTCTCTCTCTCACATGTAGCCTCTGACATGGTCTCTCTCTCTCGCCTACGAAAATAGGCTTCCTGTCACACACAGGAACATTCTCTCCCTTCCTTCCTCTCCCACTTTCTTTAAAAAGTATAATTTTCTCTCACAAGCTCTCTCCCTGCCTTCAATTTCTGAAAGGTGTCTCTCTCTCTGGTCTCTCAGTCTCTCATGCAGGTTATCTCTCTCTGTAAAAAGTCCATGCTTTTTACTCTCTAGCTATGGGGTACTGCCCCACGCTTTCTCTCTCACACGTAGGCTGCAGCAGTGAGGTAGAATCTGACATCTAGTCCTTCAGCACGGGATGCACATGCACCTGCTCCCTGTCACATGTATCAGAAAGTGAGAGAGTGAGAGATAGCCTTTGTCAGGAAGTGAGAGAGAGCATGTGCATGTAGATGTCACGTCATGTTTTATCAGAGGAGATCATAGGCCAGTCAACTCTGGCTAATGACGCTGGCGCAGTGACGCACGGATCACGACGCGAGTAGGCGGCCAGGATAAATGATGGAGCTTGACCTCATATGCAATTTTCCGATATGGCGGGTCGTCACCCATTGATTGATTATTATTCGTCGAGTCGAGCGATGCTTGATTACCGGGGAGTAGGTAATTAGCTAGGTCGGTAGGTTGATGCATGCATCATGACGTCGCCGGTCGACTGATGGGTTGAAGTAACTAATCCAATACAAGTGGTAGGAATTAATGGGTTCTTAGTGATTAGAAGATTGAGAGATGCATGCATTTAGCCAGCTAGCTAGCTAGCACAGAGGGAGGGAGTGCACGTTGCCCATACTCGTACGTACATAGTGTGTACTCCCTCGTTCCGGGTTCATTAATCCCCTTCACATTTTGAGCCAAAGTTTGATCATACATTTGCGTACTAAAATAGGAGTTATATGTAAAAAAAACCATTAAAAGCTTCATTACAATATATTTGTTATGACATATCACTTATATTTTGTAAATCAAATCTAGGTCAAAGTTTAACTCAAAATACAAGGAGGCCTAATAAACCCGGTCGTCACTCATGGCATACTCGTACGTTCATTGAATGATTATGACTGGTCGAGCGATGCTTGATTATGGGGGATAAACCCGGTCGTCACTCATGGCATACTCGTACGTTGGTTGAATGATTATGACTGGTCGAGCGATGCTTGATTATGGGGGATCGAGTAGGTAATTAGCTAGGTAGGTAGGTTCATGCATGGATGCATCATGACGTGGATCGATGGGTTGAAGTAACTGATCCAAATGGTAGGAATTAACGGACTGTTAGTGATTAATTCCTCCGTTCGAAATTAGTTGACGCTCAAACAAATGTATCTGAGCGTCAACTAATTTCGGACGGAAGGAGTAGAAGATTGAGTCATGCAGGCATTTAGCTACGTGCATCCAGAGGTAGAGAGTGCAGGTTGCACATACGTATGCGGTACGTATGTAGTGTGTAGCCAGCTAGTCACTCATGGCATATACTTCCTCCGTCCCATATTAATTGTCGTTCAAACGGATGTATCTAGCATTGAAATATGACTGCGGTCGTCCCACCCCACCTTCGTCAAAGTCGTGCCGCGGTCGTCCACCTCCGTCCTGCTACCAGCTCATCCCTTCGAGAGCCTCTGCGCCGTTGGCCACGAATATGGACGAGGCCCGTCGAGGAAGAAGGATGCGTAGCCGCCGCCCCCTCCCGCCTTTACCTTCACTCCGGTGACCCCTCGTTCGGGCCCTTCGGAGAGATGAGAAGAAAGCGACCGGAACACACATGCAGTACTCGCCGACCTTCCTTGCTTCGGCGCGGCCCAGAAAACTTTGTCGAGCTGCACGGCGTGTTGTGGAGGATGTGATCAATTTTGAGCCTGAACCACTCTTACGAAGGGAACGATTGATTGATTATGGCGAAGTGGCAAAGACTTGAACTACACAAATGAATTCAAATAGAGTATCTCGACCTAAGGTAAATAGTTGCAACTAGTACGGAATCAATGCAAGTCAACAGAAAATGAAACAAGACAAGAAAGAAGATAACTTGATTGTTACTGCAGCGAAAATTATTAACAATTAACTGTTAAAGATATTATACATTCAGATATTATAAACTAAACAAAACTCTTAACTTCCACCGTGGCATTCAGATATATATAAACTAACGAAAACAAGGTTCAAATGATGCGGCTCGGTAGGCAGGTGACACATGTGTCTCTTCCGGAGCCGTCAATACGTACCTGTCGCCGGTAGGTGCAGTCGCCAGCGGGTGCTACGCACGACGTCTCATACGGGGACGTCAAGTCATGCCTCTTGTCGGTAGGTGCTGTATGGTGGCTCTGGCGGAGGTGTCATGTTTTGCCTGTTGCTGCTGGATCGAAGGTGGTGCGACAGTGACGGGAGGTGAGGCGGTATCGGACGTCTTTGTCTTTCGGCATCTTCTCCAGAGATATCCGGTTATCGAGGCGTCAACAGCCGGACAAGGGATGATGGTAGAGATGGCTTCAACAACGAGTTTGCGCACTCCGATGGAAACACAAGGTCTCTGATCAGGCTATGTCGACGCGCGCCTGCATCGTGCCCTTGCTGAAGGTGGTGGATCGAAGCCTAGCTTTGGGGATGAGAATCCTGAGATCAACCTTGGGTTGGACTTGTCATCATCGGCGCACGTGCGGTGATTCCTTCTTGAAGCCATATCCTAGGAGTTGTGTATTTTTCATTTTGAGTTTGTCTTTTATCATAGGGTTAGTGGTTGTCTGGTGGAGTTACTGTCGCGAGGCATGCGGCCTCGTTTTTTTTTTCCCGGATCGATGTTGTTCGGCTGCTGGATTTTGAATAATAAATAATATATGGCTGTATGCATCGCTCGATGCAGAGGCCAGGGGTTATCCTCCTTTAAAAAAAATGACTACTTTTGTTTCCGCAATATTATCCAGCAGGTTTACATAAAATTCTTTTTCCACCAAACTGGTAGGTACACCTTTGTACTTTTTGACTTCACTAGCATCTTCTAGCTATTACAGGACCCGAGGGGACGAATATGAAACCCTAGAAGAATCTAAATATGGAATCCTAGAGGACGAATACGAATATGAAACTCTTATGGAAATAGGATAAGGTAGCGGCAAGGCGAGCTATTTAAATAGGTGTCCAGTGATTTCACAAAACCATTATCGCTTAGCTTTCGACTTTTCGGGAATATATTGGTAGATGAATTAGTTGGTATGGTTTCTCCAAACCCAGTATCGATAATTCAATCATTGTATACATCACTAGGTCGATACTTTGTAGGAACTACCCGTANNNNGAACTTGCAAAATGGATCTGTTTATCATAAAGAGATTGGTTGTAGCTGACCATGCTTCATCTTAATTGTTATTTGAACAAAAAGATGAATAAGAGAGGCTGAACAAAATCTGGATAAATTTCAATTCCTATTACTGATAAAAAGATACAGATTAAAATAGAGAGTTCTCATGGTCCAAGCTATCGAGGAGAATAATCAAAACTGGATAAAAAAAAGCAGGAGTATATTTTTTG
>CBMN010076940.1:0-13810 GCA_000582825.1 Hordeum pubiflorum | reverse complement strand
CCCCCATTTTTTCACTCGGATATAGATCACCGTGAGGTTGAACGCATTACTATGCACCACTTTCTCTGAAGAATTAACCATCTATCTTGGCCAGAGAAGACAAATAACTTGGAAAGCATACATCGCTACTAAGGCTGTGTTTGGTTGAGCTGCAGATTCTAAAAAAGCTGCTGTGAAAAAGCTGTTGTGGAAAAGCTGGAAGCTGAAAAGTTGGGGTACCCCCAGCTTTGAAATTTACACTAGGAAGAAGCTACAGATTCTCAAAAGCTGCTTTGAACATTTACCCCTTTGGTTAGCTTTTAGCTTTTCAAAGCAGAAGTTGGTAAATAAAGCTCAACCAAACACAACCTAAATCGTACCGCAAAGAAACTTCAAAAAATTCAATTATATTCAATGAACAATCTGATCACAAATCCACACATCCTCGGATCCCAATAAACACACCACAATAATTACATCAGATTGATCTTAGAGGAGTATTGAAGATCAGAGAGAGAGAGGAGGAAGGGAGGGAGAGAGAGAGACATATAGATACTACTATGGACTGTAGGTCCTAAAGGAACTACTGACACATCATCATGGAGGCAGCAAGGTTGACGAAGAGGCCTACCAAGGCGGCTTCCCCCTCTGGCAGAGCACCAAAACAAGGCTCCAGGTGGGATTGCTTCAGAACAGGGGCTTCCAGTGGCAATAAAATCCTTCGGGCTTGCTTCTGAGGGTTTCGGGAATTATAGGATTTATAGGTGGAGGAATTAGGTCAGATAGAGGCTCAGGGACCCTACATGGGCAAATGGCGCGGCCACCCCCCAGGTTGCGCCATGTGTCCATGTGGTTGGCTCATATTTGGACGTTCCAAGATATGGATTTTCTGTGAAAGAAAAAACAAGCAAAAGGCTGGAATAGGCACACTTCACTAAATTAATAAGTTAAAATATAAAATAATATAAAATCATATTGAAAGCATAAAGTGACAACCTAATAGCATTTAATAATCAAAAAATATAGATACGTTGTAGACGTATCAGTGCTCATTTACCCATTACATTTCTTCGGTAAGCATGTGACCCTATAGGTTCGGAAATAAGCGTCCATGACTCGGAACCCTTTCTGGTTAGTTAATAGCGGGATCTAGACACCCTTATTAGCTCCCTCATATTTACTAAGTTCTTGAGCGAACCTTTATTTCAAATACCATTCTCTTTACTTCGCGATACATTTACAAAGCCCGAGGTGAGATAATCGGTATCCTCGTGATCAACTCCTTGATCACTATACCGGTTATCCTCGCTACCGGTTTTGTTCTCTTTACTCGTGTCCATGTTCCGGTATCCCATGATCATAATCATAGGTTTCTAGTGAGACGATAATGACATCATAACATTGAGTGGGCCTAGAGAGTATCTCTCTATCGTGAGAGGAGAAAATCCCAGTCTTGAACTATCGATACCGAGACATACATTTCTGATATACCCATAAGTCACCTTTATTTACATCCACTTTTGGAGTGATGTTTGGTAAACCCAAAGTAACCATCCAATATGTTGGCATACGATATTCTCATGGTCTAAGGAACTTAGTAATCATGAACCAGCTATATTAAAATGCTGACAACATAACAACGATAACATCTCTCAGCAATTCAAAAGTTGGGTTTATCTAACACCATTGTTCTGTTAACAATGTATTCTCATTACTGATAGCATCCTTGCTACAATAACAATGCACATGATTAGGAAAACAAGATCATCAACAATACATGAGCTAGTCTTAGAGGCATGACTAGGGATCATATTGGCGTTTATGTTTCCACACATGTATTTGGGTTTTCCTCATAATCTCATATTCAAGAACCAATACAGTTATAGCACAGTAATATAAACTTAATAGTGAACATGAAATATAATAATACAAACATTATTGTCTCTAGGGCATATTTCTAACACCGACCTCATCGCCCTCGCCACTGCCACTCAGTCCCGGACTCTTCGCCACCCCTAGCACCACAACCCATCCATCGCCGCCGCATCCACGTCTGCTGCATGCACGACCGCCCACATTGCCCACGTTGGTTCCGTTCGTGTCACCGGCAGTGTAGCTCGCGGTCCGCACTCTACCCAGGGGCATCGCCGCCTTCGGCACACCATCGCCTCCTCCACGATTGCTACCATAAGATGTGGGGTACGCCAGCCCTGCTTCCTGTACGAGGCAAGGACGGGGCCCTTCACCAACCGAGACTCGTCCGCGCCCGCCCTCAAGGTGTTCTGTCGTTTTCTCGGCCGAGACTCATCCACGCCCGCAGCTATCTAGTGAGTTACGGATTCACATC
Organism: Hordeum pubiflorum; assembly: GCA_000582825.1. Lineage (NCBI taxonomy): Eukaryota > Viridiplantae > Streptophyta > Magnoliopsida > Poales > Poaceae > Hordeum > Hordeum pubiflorum. The sequence goes on along the minus strand of CBMN010076940.1, from coordinate 11,484 downwards.
ACTTGGAAGGGTCATGGCGGATAGCTCAGACAAGTTTAGTTTTACAAGAACTTCATATGTTCATCATCGTCCAAAGAATCATCCGATGATGATAATGATGTTGTGTTTGCTACACTTGTCAACAATGATCACATTTGGAGGCAATGACCATTGTTTAGGGGATTGATACCGAGCCATGTGTCTGGGTTGAATCGTAACAGAGAAAACGGCCATCTCCAACTCTTTAACAATTATTTCCATCGGAAAAAACCACTATTTCCTGCCAAGATTTTCCTACAATGCTTCCGGATGGGGAGACCACTGTTCAAACATATTCATCAGGGATTGATGGGTTATGATGATTACTTCCATTGCAAGTATGATGCCCTTGGAAAGGTTGGCTTCACCTCTTATTAGAAATGCACTACAGTTGTTCGTATGCTTGCATATGAAGTTCCCGGTGATCTAGTTGATGAGTGCGTACGCATGAGTGAGTCCACATGCCTTGAGTCATTGTACAGGTTTTGCAAATATGTGGTTAGAATGTTAGGCCCAGAGTACTTGCGAGAACCAAATGTTGAGGAAATAGCCCGGTTGTTATCGATCAATGCTTCGAGAGGCTTTCCAGGGATGCTTGAAAGCATATATTGTATGCACTGGGAGTGGATGAATTGTCAATTTGCTTGGCAAGGGCAATATAAGGACATGTTGATGGCCGCACGAGCATAAGTGAAACCGTGGCGTCACAAGATCTCTAGATATGACACTCTTTTTCCAGCATGACAAGTTCTCACGTTGACATCAACATGGTTCAACGCTCTTCGGTGTTCTCAAGGATTTCAGAAGGCAATTTCCCACATGTCAACTGTATGAGATAAATGGCCATCAATACAACAAGGGATACTACATACATGATGCTATATATCCTCGGTGGTCTACATTTGTGAAGACAATCTTCGAGCCCCAAGGAGAGAAGGGGGTAGATTTGCCAAAGATTGTGAAGACAATCTTCGAGGAGCCCCAAGGAGAGAAGGGGGTAGATTTGCCAAAGAACAAAAGAATGGTAGGAATGAGATGAAGCGTGCTTTTGGTGTGCTCCAATCTCGCTGGGCTATTGTTCGGTGCCCTGCTAGAACATGGAGCGCTAGCACCATGTGGGAGGTGATGACTACTTATGTGGTCATGCACAACATGATCGTAGAGGATGAGTGTGATGACAACATCTATGACCAAGGGTGGTATTATCAGGGTGAGTTGGTTGAGCCCGAGGTTGGATCGACAACGTTTGCAGAGTTAGTCCAGTTTTTCATCATGAAATGTGTGATCGAACGACTCACATTCAACTTCAAGATGATTTGGTTGAGCATATGTGAACTCACATAGGAAACCGATAGTTGTATCTGCTCTTTTTATTCCCATTTATTAGGTATAAATTTGAATTTATTTGGGTGTAAACTATGTGAGTTATATTTATTTGTTTGAAACTATATGACTTATTTGTTTAATAATGTGCAATGTTTCATTCATTTGTTTATTTGATATATAAATGGATAGAATGACCAAATGGATCGCCCCGTTGGATGCTTCGGCCAATAAAGGCCGGACATGGCCGGACGCCCGTCTGTTTGTCCATCCAAACGAACAATAAAGCGACCAAATTTGCTGTCCGTATTTGCTGTCCATTTGGATCGGTCGGTTGGAGTTGCCCTAACTCTTGTAACAAGTGGGTTCCGGTGTATCCAGATTCCAAAAATGCTCACCCCTAAACTTTCTAGTTTTGTATTCTTCATTGCAGAGGCCGGGTAATCCGCCTTTTCAAAAAGAAAAAAAAATTGTCGTATCATTAGAATGTACTCCCTCCATCCAAAAATATGTGTCTTTCGTACAAAATCAAAGACATCAGTTTTGGGACGGAGGGAGTATGAAACTATGAATTCCATGAATGTGTTCAGATTTTTATTCATCATGTCTGAGCGATACTTTCTCTTACGAACTTCCCTGCCGTTAAGCATCTCACATCGATCAACCTCTCCTTGGCCATGCATTTCTATGAACATTCCCCAAACATGACAACATTCACACGCATAAATTCACAAATTCAGTATTTCCTGACCAAATCCCACCAAGAAACACAAAAAAAACATAACATTAAATCAAACCAACGAATGAACCACATTGGTGCCTTAGAAAAGGTAAGCTAAGCCAAAGAAAAGACAGGCGAGCATATCAGGTTTATACATGTCTAGAGTCTACAGAAAGCAGAGGAGTACATTTAAATTCAAACGAAACCTCCATATTTCTCCAAGCCGAGCACCACGATCACCACTAGTAGTTTGCTTCCACCTATCCGGTTATCCCATCTTCACACTCTTTTCACCATTATCTCCCTTAATCTATCCCAAACGCAGCTAGCTTAACCAGATCAACTACAGATACTGCGCCTGTATTCTGTCTCTGTTCTGCTCCCACCACACCTTTGCCCTGTCCTCGCCAAACCTCTCCCGGCTGGCAAAATAAGTTACACGAACATGCATGAGATCGGACTGACCAAACGGTGTGAATGTGCACCGATCAACGGAGAAAGGTTAGCAAGTTCGAGGATGATCGGTGGTACGCATATATACCTGAACCGGACGCGGCGGAGCTCGCGGGTGCCGTCGCCGAGCTCGCGGATGGTGAGGCAGACGCCGGGCTCGTCCTGCTCGATCCACTCCGTCGCCTCCATGTCGCTGACGTTGCTGATGGACACGGAGGCCTCGTCGCGGGAGGAGGTGGTGGCGCGCGACGGGTCGTAGGAGGAATGCCCGCCGGCCGCCGCGGAGTTGAGCATGTTGAAGTGGTGCGCCCAGACGTGGTCGGACGGGTCTGGCACGGCCGCCGCGGACGGGTAGTACGCCGCCCTGGTGGATGGCCCCGCCCCGTAAGGCCCCGGCGGCGGCGGCGGCGGCATCAGCGCCTTGCACGACACGCTCCGGGACATCGGGTCTTTGCTCGACGACGATGGCATGGCGACTACCGGGCTCTCCCGCGTGGAGCCGCCCCGGGAATAGGACGAATCCCTCTGCAAGCGAAGCATGCACCCAGCCATTTCGATCAGTATGTCATCGTCATGGATGGATCAGTTCAAGTGAACGAAATGTTCAACGTGCAACAATGCGCACACCGACCAGAAGCGAGTCGTCGACGGAGGACGTCGGAGTGGAGGCCCCTTGCTGCCGGCCGCTGAACGTCTGCACGTTGTACAGCTCCACGATGCGGTCGTAGTTCTCTCCCCACCACCGCTGCGCCTCCCACTTGTTAAACATCTCACGGCTACGCACGCAGCACACATCACACGATCGAGCTAATCAGTTCAACACCTAACATGCATGTGCTGGAACATCACTTGATCAAAGCCAGCTGACCAATGCAAATGTGCAGCTGATTTACGATAAATACCTGAAGCGGATGCGCTTGAGGTCGTTGCCGCCGCCGGGGAGCGTGACGAAGGTGATCTGGACGCCGGGCTCCACCTGCGCCGTCCACTCCCTGGGCACGGCGGCATCCACCCCAGCCGCGAGGATCTCGCCGCCGTCCTCCTCGTCGACACCAGGCCATCCGCGGCCGGTCATGTCCCACGTCGCCGACGAGGCTGCCCGCGCGCTTCCGCTCGCGGCTGCCGCCGTAGTCCTCGCGTACGCGCCGGCGGCATCGCACGCGGGCCTGCCAGTGGACGTGTAGGTAGTGTCGTCGACGAAGCCCGGGTAGGGACGCCGGTAGCTCCTGAAAGAGGGGCTCCCGGCGGCCGCACCCTTGTAGTGCTTGCCGGAGCCGGAGAACTTGAGCACCATGTCCTTGAGCTGAAGACAGCACATTGCACCGTACGTAGTACGTAGGAACCCAGTTAGCCACCACTCACTCACTAGTCACTAAGTAACTAACAGCTCATGAGTGTAATGTAACATCAGCCATGACTGGAATTAGCATAAGTAGCTACCACACAATGCATGGTTAGTCAGTACCAACACAAGTCCATGCTATATATTTTAAGGAGGGGAACGATGGATCATGGTTGGCCAAGGAAGGATATGCTTGCTGAGTGCTGAAGTGACTTTGAGTGACTAACTGACCAACGAACAAGTTCACATCAAAGAAAAGAAGGTATACATGTGTATATGGCAAGCCTACATGTAGAGCGCAGATTGCTAGCTACTAGCTAGTAGCACAAAGGACCACGCTACGTACATACATACATACAGCGAGCAAGCGATCACACTGGATTGATATCAGTGAAATCTTTACTAGCCTTTTGTCTGAAGCAAGGAACCAACCACGCAGGCAGTGATGCATGCATGCCGTCTCCAAAGGCGGCGTATGATCCCGCCGCATGCATGCATTATGCGTTGCGTGCGTACTTCAAAAGCAGGCCCCGTGTTTGCGTGGCCCGGGCTAGCCCGGCCCCAATGGGAGCCCAGCCTGGGCCCTAAAGGGCGGGCTGAGCCGCCGCCGTAGCCCCTGGGCGGGCGGGGGTCGGGACCACCGGGCCGGCTTTATTCGAAGACGAGGGGAAGCAAAAGAAAGCCGATGCATGCCTTTCCACGTACCGGCAAAATGTGATGCAGGTTGCCGGGTCCATCCTCCATCTCCATCCAGGGCAGGGCACACGAGACAGCACATGAACGCAGGCAGTGTCGTCCGTCGTCGTGGTGCGTCCACGCTAGCCATGGGCTTCCGCTACAAGATCTTTATTTCTACGGCAAAGGGGATGAACGAACGGGCGAATGGGCGGTGGTGAGTTTGAGAGAAAGTGAAAGAATGTCGTCGACGACGGACCCATGGGGACGGGGAACCAGCAAGCAAAGCGTTCCAAAGGTGGTAGGGGGCGGGGATGGGGATCCAAGCAAAGGAAAGGTGGCTGGCGGCCTTCTCTCCCACCACGCTCACTCATTAGTGCGCATCGTATCCTCCCTTGACCGACCTAGCTTTATTTTTCCCGAGGAATGGAGACATGGAATGGAGCTAGCTAGGCTCAGCCAGCAACGTACTCTTGGTTACGCACGTAGTGCTAGTGGTAAAGAAAGTGGTGGATTGAACCACTGTCATTCACGCTGCGCTGCTCTACTTTTGCGTCGACCGGTAATGCATCCATGGTTCCATCATAATTAGATGCATCCTACCTAGCAGCTGATTAACAGTCATGTCACCGTGCTAAAGTCTGAAGAAACTACGTCGTTGCACTTTTTTTTTCAGAAAATAGAAGCCTCTGGCTAGCTGGCTGATCGGTACATATTACGGGTCTATGTGTGTTGATTATCAGCTGCTCTATCTGCATGACACGAATATGTCATATGTGCCGCACAAAGCAACAAGGAGATGCAATGCAATGAACCAGGGACAGAAACAATGCTGCAGAGGCTTGGAAGAGGACGATCGGCCGAGGGAGGCTCGCGCCAATTGATTGCGTTTGCGTGGGGTGGCGGAGCTACTCCTATAACTGAGCAAGTGCCAAAAAACTTGCCAGCAGGGCCCTGGCTTAGCCGCATACGTATAGACAGATAGGTAGCTGATCTTGTTTGTCTGCATATACATGCCTTCCTCCTAGCCTAGCTCATTGATCAACAACCCCGGTGCTTGGCATCTTTTGCCAAACGCAGCGGCTACCCCTGCATGCGCCTAGCCTATAACCAACTGTGCAGTGCAGAGGAGGTTTTAATTCGATCGATCGGTTGCATGCCCTGCTTGGGCAACTCCTAGGCTCATTGGCTAAGTGCTGTGCACCACTGTGCTGTGACTGTGAGTAGTAAGTAAGTACGTGTAGCTTCCTTCACTGTCAGACGCCGTTCGTCCCCTCTGGCATTCCCGTTTCCCTTCCATTGTCTATTAACTTTTTTTTCGAAAAGGCCTTGTCTATTAACTGCAACCTTCTTTCTCTCTCTCCTACTCACGCTGACAGAAAATGAGACAGCACGAGCATTTGCACGTACACTGTGCAGTATGCACAGGGAGAGAGAGAGATAAAGAAGGGCTGGTAGTACTAGCAGGTGTTTATTTATATATATAAAAACAGTGGTACACTCGGTCCGGGAGAGGTGAGTGGCACCGGCACGCACGGTGGTACAGTAGTGGTTGAAGAGAGACAGGTCGTTGGTGTACCTGGGAGGTGAGCGACCGGACGGCCGGCGTGGCCGCGGCACGGGAGCCGTCCTCCCCGCCTTCCTTTGCGGAGCACGCGATGCAGGCCAACATCTTCCTCTTTCTCTCTGCTCTCTCTGCTGCCCGGCCTCCTCCAACGCTCAACGACACGGGTTTAATCACCTCTCGCTGCACCGCTCTCTGCTACCTGTACAAGAGAATGTTGTCTCAAAAAAATATACCTGTAGAAGAGAATAGAATATATAGAGAGAGCACATAGCAAGGCGCATTCATTGGTACTGTAACGTCTTTCATATCTAAGGGCCGTACTAATTAACAGAAGAATGCGTTCATGCAGACGGTGCAAATTAAAACCACAAAGATGTGCATGCATACTAGTAGCATATATACGGCCAAAAGTGTATCCATAAGATGTGTGTGTGCGTGAGAGGGTCAAACACTGCGATCTGCGGGCAGGTCAAAATTAGTTGTACTGTGTACTGTAGACGTTGCACGATGGTACCGCCTTAATGCCACGATATCGATCGTACTCTACTTTCACCCCACAATATTGATTTTAGCACCACGCCATTTCAACGTCACACCACTACTGCTCAGTCACTGGTCACAAACGCGCGTGCACTGTTCACGTTTGACCATGAGACGGCCCGCACGTGTGCGTGGGCGCGACGCCGACGACCGTGGTTAGCTACGTACGTACCCGTGTCAGCCCTGTGCCTCCAGCAGGGCGACCGAGCTGAATTTGCGCCGCCCAGCAAGCGGCTACACATGCACAAATCAACTGTGCGGATTAACTATAGCCGAAACAGCGCTCTCACCGGCGCCCAACCGGGGCAGACCAGCGAGAAGAACAGTAGAAGCTACAGCGATATACTACCACTACTATAAGGAACGCGGTGCAATTAACCCATGTCGATTTGCAGCATGCGTGCATGCACCGGCAGCAGACCAGGCTGTTCTAACACAGTACGTAGAAAACACTGCAAAGACAAAGTAACAAGACATGTCCATGCATGGCCGGAGCGCATGCAGAGTGCAGGCAGAGTCGCGCAGGTAGACAGACGCAACAAAATCTTCTATACGTTCGACCTGTGAATTGTGATCGACGCGGGGTCAGACCCGGCCGGAGAAGAGAGCACCGCGCGCCCTGACGTACTCTACGTCACATGCATAAGAGAACAAATGCAGATACGCATGCGGCCTGCGTACACGACGCGCAGCGAAGCTTCTCATCTCATGTAGTCATGTCTACGTCCTGCCCGCTGCCACTCTACGTACTACAGTAGTACTAGCATACGTAGTGCACCCCGATTTAAATTCAGATGAGCGCGCTATCCGGCGGCAGGACAGAGGAGCATGGGGAAGAAAGGCTCGACACGAACCAGCAGCAGCGGCAGCGGCAGCGGCAGCGGCAGCATCAGCTAGCTCGACGCACGAGGCACCGAGGCCTGAGCTGCTACACTCTATCTCTCTCTGCATGTAGCATGGCCCCCCGAGATCAACGTATCGCCTGGACATTCTTTATCTTTTTTACCCCTTCAGGCGCCGGGCCCGGCACCAAAAGCGAGCAGCCATCGAGTGTCTGCGCCGCTGATCCTCTTTAATTTTGAACACAATCTTTCGCTTTGGTTGGAAGAACACCTCGCAAATCTAGGGCCAGGTGGCTGGCGTGCGTGGCTAGCTACCCGCTCGGCCTTCCCAACCAACCTTAAACAAGCCATTAATGGGGCGATGTTTACGGGTGAGCTCACTGAGTTAATGGTGATGCTAGAGTGGCGAGAGGAAGACAGAGAAAGAAGAAGGACGGTGGCCAACCACGTACACTGACCGGCCGGTGAGATGATGATACTTACAGGAGGCTACTTACGGGTTCCCGCCCGGTAGATATCGCCGCTGTTCCTGGCCCCTGCTTGGCTCGGCTGGTCTACCCGTCGCGTGAACAGTGTGCGGTGTATCTTGGCGTCGAAAAATGATCTGAAAAATCAATGTGATGTAAAGAAAACGATCTGAAAAATGGGAGAAAATATCTATTCTTCTAGCGGGAAATATACTGGCGGATGACGTGACATGAGCTGACAAGGGAGGACTGCGTAATCAAGAGCGTATACGTACGGTTTTGGTGCTAATTAAAACTGAAAACAGCTGTTAGGGGTTTGACTTGTGAAGAACGGAACAGGCTAGGGAGCAAAACACGCAATGCAAGCTGGGCACGGGGAGAAAAGGCATAACGATCGACGCGAAAGCAGAGAGGAAGGAATAAATGGACGAAGAATTGGCATGCGACACGAACGCGGTGCGTTGGTGCCGGCCGTTTCGATTGAGCACGCACCTTCTCCGCCTCTCTTGCCGGCCGGCGTGACGAGGTGGCTACTGCTACTAATTAATGGTGGTGCTGGTACTATGCTAGAGTCGTTAGAGGACGAGGAAGTAGACAAGGACGGTGGCCAACCACACGCACTGACCGGTGGGATGGAGTACTTACAGGCAACTGACGGCTTCCCGCTCGGCTGATACCGCCGTTGTTCCCGGCCGCCCCCCGTGGCGAGTTTACCCGTCGTGTAAACGGTGCACCACCAGCTCCTAGTGGTATCTCCTCCGACCTCTATCGATCGTGTATCAGAGGCGGGAGACGGATGAACGGGACGACGGCGATGGGCTGACGGGGACGCGCGTCAGAGGCGTGGGGTTCTGGAGGTGGGGGATTGAGGCATTGGCGGTGACGGTACGGCGAGGAACGGCGGCAGCCCTTGCTGTAGATCGAGCCGCGCTGGAAGATCAGGCAGGAGCGAGGCAAGCCGTGCTAGCAGCAAGGTCAGGCTCACAGGAGTGGAGTGAAGAATGAGGAGTCGAAGGGAAGGAGGGGAAATGAAAGGTGGTACGGGACAGAGGAGTAGAGTTTGGCTAGCTTTGAGAGTTTTTATTTGCGAGGATGCAGGCATGCAGCGTAGCCTTCCCTTCTGGAAGATGTAGACGAGGAAACGAGACTGGAAGAGGAAAACGGCGTGGGACTGAGCGAGCGGGGGCTATGGAGCCAGGCGGATTCCTTTCACCGAAGAAGTGACGGGGAGGAAGAGAGGGACTGTGGCTCCAAGACACCAAGACAGAGGAAGGAATGCAAAAGCCGGTGTCGCTCTCGTCTCGACCGTCCGATCGTTGCACGCACCCCAGTCGATCCGGCATTCTCCGCCGAAATCTAGGCCTCAGGCATGGGCGGTGGGCCCCGTCAAGCTTCGGCCGTCCGATCCTGGACTGGCCGTGCGGTCGCCCACTGCCCGTGGGCCCCGTGCGACAGACCCTCTGCCGTCGAGGTCGAGACATGTTCCTTGAGGTCGATTTTTGTTCCATGCAAACGTGATATTGGATATATCCAAACTCAGCATTTTGTGGCTGACTGTCAACAGCGGTCCACACAACACCGTATTGTCAAACCGTTTATTTTTGTTATGAAAATGATTCGGCTTGGTCAACGGAATGCCGACGTGTTATGATTTTCAATGAAATTTGGAATTTGTTAACCCGATCTCGAACCTTTTGTCTCTTTCATTGAAAATGGTCAGATACGGTTAATTTGGTGCTACTATACAGATATGGATGCACATAAGTGGGCGCTGTATTGATCTAAGTTCAACATACCGTTATAGTGTACATAGTCCACCCGACGACGTACGTCAACATTTTGTTTTATCGAGATGACCTTCTAGAAGAGAAGAATGGTCCATCCAACCGCGTTATTCCACCTCAACAAGTATATCGGCTTTGAAATTATTCTTGTTTGTCGTTTAGAAACTACTATGTATGGACGGATGAGCGTGCATACACGGATATTGGATATATGGGGATTAATCGGTTATAAGTAAACGTCTTGATAGCCCACATTTTGCTTTCGGTATTATTAAAATGCTCTGGCTTGGTCAACCTAACGACGTCCATCTACACGCAATGCTAGTAAAATTTGACAAATCCCTACACTCTAGTTTGTACAATTGTACAATAGATGGTACTGTTAGGTTGTACTATGTACCCACGAATGTAGGGAACTGGAAAGATCTAAATTCCTCATTTATAATTGTCATCTCCTCGATCGATAGTTCACCTAACAATGTGTGTACACCTGTTTATTTGTTTTTATTAAAACACTCATACACAATCTATCCCCACAACAAACATGTTACTTGCAATTTACTCGATGGTCCATCCAACATTCCATTACGCGTGTATGTGTTCGTTTTCATCTTTCTTATTTGACCTTTTCCCTGCATTTACTTTATGGTTATATCTTGCATATGTATGTGATAATTATTTGCAAGAACTCTTAGCCACAATGGGTTTCATCATCGCAAAAGAAACCAAATTTTGTTGTTTTCATCACTTTTTTACCTTCTATTTATTATTTATGCGGCTTAGTGTCTCTCCAAAATTTCGTATCTGGTCGTTCCATCTTTCATTTTACCATTTCCCTCTCTTTTATTATGAGAGTTGCATGCTAGGTATGCGGTTTTTGTTTTCCAAAGTTTAGCCTAACCACATTTGGCTGATTTCATCTTTGGTTTACCCCTTTTGTGCCTCTTATTTATGGCGGTTCCATGCCCACGCATGCAACTTTGTTTGCCAACATTTCTTAACCACATTTGGCAGTTCTCATCTTTTTATGACTCTTTTTCTACCACATCTTTATGACGGGTTGGCTGTACGCGTTTTCATGTACTTACAAGTTAGGAGTAGTAGCTATTTTGACGTGGCAATGTTTGTATTCTTGTTCGTTCGGCGCATGCAGGCCGCTGCAATCTTACGTACACTGTAGCCAGAGGATAGTGCAGTACTACCACTACTGTGCAGATAACAGCACAGCGGCCGGTGCTTGACCAATGACCAACGGGAATAAGGAAATAAAACATTAAATATGCTAAAAATGGATGGAGTTTCTTCTTTCTTCTTCGCTTCGATTCAAAGCTGAAAGTTGAAAAATAAACGATAGGAGGGAGGGCTCCTCAGCGATATCGATCTGCATAGTTTCTTGGAGTATTTAACCAAAAACTACCACATTTCATGGAAAGGTCCTCAGAAACTATCACTTTACGTTTTTGTGCGAAAAACTACCACTTTTGTCCTAATTCGTGGCAAAAAACTACCAAGTCGTGTAACCGCTCGCTTCGCCGCGTTTAATCCCGTTTCTGTCAGGCCGGGCCCACGAATTAGGTGCCACCGTGGCCAACCGTCAACCGCCGCGCGATAACGGCCGTTAACGGCGCGTTTGCGGTCGGAAGCGGCTGTCGGAGGTCCAATAAGTGGCCCCACAGTGAGAGCGAGCTCAACCACTCTCTCCCTCCTCGCTCGCTCGCTCACTCATCCTCTCCCTCTCCCTCGTCCTCTGAG
>CBMN010076938.1:0-12750 GCA_000582825.1 Hordeum pubiflorum | reverse complement strand
GGTAGCGGTCAAACGGCGCTGACTGGACGAAACCGTCACGGAAGGGCAAAAGCAGAAGAAAACCAAAGTGAGTTGGGCAAGAACGAGGGTTTTCGGAAAGTAGGGGTAAACGATGCCGAGGGGGACACAACGAAGGACACAGAATTAATTATCCCTACCTAGATACCCATCACGTTATTTGGTCAGTCACGGTAATTGCTCTTGGAGACCGGTACATCTACTCCTAGATGAATAATAAATTCATAAGAAAAAAAATCAGAAACGACACAAGTATGCTCGAGTGTTCTATGTGCGTGCAAAATTTAATGGCAAGATCACATCTGTGGTGCCCTGGGGAAAAAAATTAGCGCTCCAAACTGTATTTTGGAAGTTTTTTCAAGGTCCATTTCTATTTGCACTGTATACTCTGCCGCGTATGATCAAAGCGTTCCTTTGTGCAACTAAACTAACAATTACTCCCTCCGTATCAAAATATAAGACATTTTCGTAGGCTAGTTTAGCCTACAAAAACATCTTATATTTAGGTACAGAGGTAGTAGTTCCTTGGCATATCCCATACATTTCCACATAGCACTTCACTAGTTCTGTTCTACATTCTTGTAGCAATAGCAACTACAACGGTGTGTAGGCAACAAGATCACAACCACTATGGCTTCTTACATGGTCTCGCCCAATGGTGGAGGACCCGGTAGGGCAAGGCCAGGCGGCCGCCCTACCTTGATTTGGTAGGCGCAGGCTGGGCACAATGCGGCACAACTGCGCGGCGGCGTTGCCGGTGGCAAGTGACCAAAGTTTGCCCTACCTCAACTTTTGTCCGTCCTCCGCCACTGATCTCGCCACCTTAGCGGTAGGCAGACACACCTATAAATATACAGATCAAGGCAGATTAGCTCCAGCTTCATTCCAGACGACCATGTTACAGAACAAACAGAGCCAAAAGTACACTATTTCTGAGCAACCTGCGGTTAACTGTCAAGTAGCAACACAACCTCAATCAGCGCCATCTGTGATCCTCAACGCACCGGCCCAACCTCAACCGGTGCCTTGGATTATGAATGAAGCAAATTGCCGAGCATACACTTGCTTTGTGTCAATGCCCGATGTGTCATATTCTCATAGATCACCATAAGCACATTCCAATGCCATTTATAGCTACTGACATATATAGGGACAGGGTTCAGCCACTCATGGCCTTGGAGTTGAATGTATTACCAATCATATGACGTGTTTTTTTTAACTTGTGAGAAGTAAATCGCCTAACCAGAGAATAGTTTTAAGTATTGGCCTTCTGTACTCCGTCGGAAGCACATTATAATAAATACCCCCCACTTTCATCTGCAGTAGCCCAAGTGTCCAGCCGACGTTCTTGCCATCAGTCCTTATAAAAATGAAGGAGTTCAGATATACGCTCGCTTATCTCGAACTCAGCATGGTTGTCTTCTCAAAGGATCAATAAAGTCAAGGTTCTTCGTTTACATTGAGATACGTTGGGCCTCTGAACGACCTTGGCTCGAATAAATACATTTTAAAAACAGATTGACACAACACAAACGGACCAAACTACAGTATCTTCACCATGTAAGAAAATAGCAGTATAATCAGATCATCTTACCTACTGCACAACAAACAAGTAGCACAAACCGTTCCATTCATGACACATGGGGCAGGCATACAACAAGATCACAATCACTCTGTCAGTCATAATTAATTACTGAGAAACTAAATGTCATTACCCTGTCCAACAGACACACCAATCATGGCCTGATGAAGCCACATAAGATTAAATCCGCGTTAGTTTTAGATAACCATATTACGGACATAGTCACAACGACCCTATTGGCGATAAACCTGTGATCAACTGTCCAGTCGCAGAATAACCTCAATCAGCACCATCCGCATAACCAGGGGCGGATCCTTGTGGGGACCAAACCGGGCCATGGCCCGCCCTTTTATTTGCATTTTCTTTGAGGATTTGGTCTGAATTTGATCTAATAATAAAAGATGGCCCACTAAGCAAGGTACTGGCCCGCCCTTGGCCCGTTCTTGGTTTTGTTTCACGCTCCGCCACTGTGCATAACCTCAACTGTCCAGTCCTTACACCGGCCTGACCTCCAACATCCGCGTCATCGTCAGTTATCTCATCGTGACGGCCATCTATCGGTTCTTCACCTTGTTCCTAGCCAATATATGCATGCTCAAATCACAGATATTCAGGAGCATGCCAGCAAAACAATCCTTAGGTTATACCATTAGGCAACACTTGGTAAATTGCTTACAAAAGAAGCACCAGAAGAAGCAAGTACAAGGATTAAAGAACCTAGATGCTATACATGAAGATCGGAGAGTCAACCTTCAGGACTACCTCTAAGCCATAGTCCCATAGATATCAATACCGACTTCAATGGAATTTAAGATATGTGTATAGCAGCAAACACTCGCTTTATGATGATGCTTATTATTATTAGCATTACAGGTTGGAATACATTGTGAGACAGGACTTGGAAACAAAAAGAGGTGAATCAGAGTAGCGAACTATCAAGCACCCATGATGAACAGTTAAATCTAAAACTTTGTGCCTTCGATGACAACCAAATGCTGTAGCTTCTTGCGAAATATGGTGGCCAAACGATGTCTGAGGAGCTCCATACAGAAATTAACAAAATTAGTACTCAACCTTTTGTGCAGTGTAGAGCAGAATTTTTGTTTTGAAATGTTGGCATACGAAGTGTGAGACCTCCATGAGTGAGATTTAAGAAGAAAAGATGGCAGTTCTTGCAGCATTTTAAACATTTAGAGGGTCTGTTTGAAAATGCCCTAATGACGGTGTCCATACATGACACTAGGTTCATTCATGTCACACTAATATAAATTTCATATGTTTAACCATGTAAATATTCCATGCATTACATGATTTCTTGTCTATTAGAGAGACAACGTGGTGTACTTATGATTATTCTACCTTCTTAGCCTCTGTAGGAGAAGTGCCATGAAGACCTAGTCATCACAGTAACAAAACAACACATGCCTAAGATCACCAATAAGAGAGAAACAGCCAGTGGGCAAGCTACATCGACAGGAAAGAGCAGCAAGTCACAGCGGGACTGGATGTTCTTGGTTGAACTCGTCCACCTCCACATAATGAGTAGCTCTGACTCGACACTGTCTAGATCAAATTCCACAATGTTAAACGGATGGAGCTGGTGTGCATGTTCGCCATAGCTCAAGAACATATCCCTAGACAAGGAATCTCTAATCATCTCCGAGTCAAATTCCCAGTGCATCTCATTCCTTTCAGATTGCACCATGTGACCATTGGTGGCACCCATTATCCTTGTCATTTTTGCTCTCCTCTCGCATATGGTCATTCTTTCTCTAGCAACTACATATGATTGGGCTGCACATGAAACTAGTAATATATAGAAGGTCAGTGAATGAACAGTGTGTGGCCTAGGCATTATTGATTCACCAAACTTCACATTACAGCTCGCGTGGCCATTAATTTCTATCGTCGGTGTCCCTTACGTATAATACGAGGGATTTATTTAGTTTATTGTGTTTCACGTCAAACTAGTCATTTATAGAAGGTCGGTGAATGAACATAGTGTGTGGCCTTGACACGTTCACTAAACTTCAGACACCAGTTGTTGTGACCATTTATTTTCTACTGCTGTTGCAATTTATTTCAATTGTGAGTGATTTGATTTTTGGAGAACTGCTGATGTTCTTAGAGGGAATTGATCATCTACGGTATGAACACCATACAACAAATATTGCTATCAAATCAGGACAAAGCAGTCAATGCAAACTGGAGCAACAACAACAAAAAATGTGTTGGTATTTTGAACACATATAGTAAGAGAGTGTCCTACTATATTATTAGGTGTTATACACAAGGAAAGGAAATAAAAATTATTTGTGTTGATTGATTTCCCATTGGGGGTGGAAATAAAATGGGTACTTACCCAAAACATGTGTGTAAGTCAACAAAAAATGTGAGTCTTATTTAAATTATTTATGAAACTAATGCGATGAATATGAAATCACAATAAGTTTCAATTAACGAAATGCCCTAGCTGCTTCTCATGACTTCTCTCTGACCTAGGGTTCCCACACTCCCACCCATCCTCGGTTGGTAGGTCGTCAACCTTCTCCTCCTACGCTGACTCCACCGGTGGGGTGCATGGAGAGGCCATGATCTACTAGTGGGAGTTGTAGTTTGCCACATCTTTGGGGCATTAGGCAGGTATCCACTTGTTTGTTTGTTTGGCCCTTCTGGTGGTGCCATTAAATAATGGTTCCTCCGGCTTCTTCTGTAGTCTTGGTCGTTCATGCACCATTTGATCCAGTGGAGAGATCATTTGTACATGTAGGTCTTTGTTGTCTCTCACTTCGGCTCTTATGGCGGTGCTGCTTAGTAAGGTCTGCTTTAGCTTCTTCTCCAACTTCAGAGTTGTGTGCGGCATCGATTCTAGTGAGAGATCGGGTGGATATGTTTGCTCTTTGTGGAAGCAGGGGGTGGTTGTCTCTTCATTTGGTTGGTACTACTTCGTCAGAAATGGATGCCGATTCGGTTACTCTATCAGGTCGGGCAGACATCTAGGTTTGATCTATCAGGTCGGGCAGACATCTAGGTTTGATCGACACTTCCTAGAAGAGGGCAGAGACTTTTCGGTTGCCTGCGTAGATGCTACTCCCTTGTTCCGGTGGTGGCGCAGAACTATAGCGGCGGCAACATCGATTCAACATGTGTGGGATGGATAAGGTGGAGGACCCCCAGGAACTAGATTGTATTTTCTTTCATTTTAGGGAATTTATAGTAATATTGTTGTCCAGTTAATATCAAGAAGGTACCAATTGCAACCCTCTACTATATCATGACCTAGTCTAGACATCGAGGATGCACATGGCCATAAATACTACCTCCATAACAAAATATAAGACGTTTTTACAGTCCAATTTGAACTGCAAAAAATGACTTATATTTTGGTACAGAGGCAGTACATTTGAAAAACAGAGTGACACAGCACAAAGAGAACTAGATTCCTCCCCTTGATTTCCTAGTGCCGTGTAAGAAAATAGCAGCATATAATCATATCATCTTAGCTGCACACCAAGCAAGTAGCACAAACAGATTCCTTCCCTTGATTTCATTATGCCTGACATACCACATGGGGAAGGCATACAACAAGATCACAATCTCTGACAGTCATAATTAATCTACTGATTGTGCAGGCATCAAATGTTTATTACTGCCCTTGCTACCTTATCTGATAGCCGCACCGATCATTGTCAGATCAAGCCACGCACAACTTAAACTCCACGTTAATTTCAGATGACCATATTACGGACATGCATAGTTACAACTTACAAGTACCTTATTGGCGATCAACCTATGGTCAACTGTCCAGTACGTCACAACATAACCTCAATCAGCATCATGACCAGCCCAGTCCTTGATACACCGGCCTGACCTCCAGTATTCGCATCATCATCAGCTCTCTCGTCGTGAGGGATACCTATGACCTATGGGGTCTTCAGCCTGCAGCGTCTCCGCACCTTATTCCAGCATCTGCTTCTCATCATCTTCCTGAGTACCTGCTCAAAATATGCATACACAGACTGTTGATATTCAGAGTGCCAAAAGAAAGCATCAAGTACGGGGACTAAAAGGAAAACACAGGCAATACATGCAGACGGGAGAATCAACATTCAGGATTCTAGCCATAGTTCCATAGCTATAATATTCATGAGACATATAACAGCAAACACTTGCTTTATGACCTCATTGATATTCGCAATACAAGTTGGAATAGATAGCTAGAAAAGATGTAAAAATGTGGACAAGATAAGTCCTGCTTGACTGCAATAAGGTGAAACAAACCAAAGGTGAACTGTGGTAGCAATGTCCCTTATCACCTTGAAGTCATATGCTTTCTACGAAACATGGGAATGATAGAAATGGGGAAATATGAAATCCTTAAAACATAAATTCAGAAGTATTCTAGAAAAAAAAAAACTGAGAAAGCTCTGAAAGAATATTTAAAACCCTATGATGTTTCATCTGTTTGTCCTACGTTCTTGATCTATAGGATATTCAAAGAAATCTCATCATTTTTTGATTTCTCCCAAGAACAAGTTGGCATTTGCATAAACTAGCCATAATGGAATCGCCCGTATACTGGGGTGATGTCTGACTCGAGTCCTTCACAGATCATCTGATGTGTTATTTACCCTCGGAAAAGTAGATCTCCTAACTTCATGTACCAAAGCACAGTTCAAAGTTTTGTGGTTGGACTTCTTTACTCTAATGGAGGCAGAGTATAAAAACCACACAAGTTCAAAATTGGATTTATGTTTGGAGTGAGGGATTTGGGTGGAACAAAAAGAGATAACTCATCACTAAAATCTGGAAGGGCCATTCTGACTTTTATCTGAATGGTAACCTGGAGCGTAATTCAGATTCATAAGAAACAGAAAGTGTGGAAGGTGTACCCGTCCGACCGGCCGATGACGAGCGCCGTCGCCACCTGACGCCCTAATCTGTAATGGATCACAATTTCATTTACTAATGCAAAGAAATTCACTAGTACCGTTGTCTCCAGTGGTTTTGTCTGAATTGTATCATGGAGCTCCATTAAGAATGACAATGAAACAGAGAGCGTTTTTAACTCTGATGCATCCTGGAGCAACAGATCTTTGCTGAACTTTCAGAATGTACATCTCCTTCTTTGCTGAATCTTCAGAATGTACATCTCCATCCTGAAACAACGTTTTTAACTCTCTCGCAAACCTCCAGCCGAGTCCCTGACGAATACAACACAGAGAACCGAAAGAGGGAGAGAGAAACTAAATCACTAAGTGGTTAATATTGTTCCTTTAAGTTCCGCTGATGTTTGTCTGCAGCAGCGTCTTTAGCTGAATTAAGATCAGTAATGTGGAGCTTAAATTGTTGTTACGGTTGCCAGTTGCTCTAGAGAAATACAGTAGACAAAGAAGTAGGTACATAAAAATTGCTTCTTCTCTTCAACAAGAGGGAAAAGAAGAAATCAAACACAGAAGAGATAAGTAAACTCAACATATATACCTGACAAGTACCAAGCCACACACTCGCAGTTGAAGCAAATAGCAGATACCTAGATTGGCAGCCATACAACATGGTCACATTCACTGGGCACATAATATTAGTTAGCCTACTGACTGGCCAGAAACAAAACAATCTTGCTAGCTAATCCAACAAACAAAAGCACCAATCATTTTCAGATCAAGGCCCACCAGAGAGGATAACTCCAGGTTCAATCCAGACAGTAGTTGCGTTGAGGTTCATTCTAGAGCCAAAGCACCCTACAACACACCAACTTAGTAGCAGTTATCTGTCGACTTGCATCACTAATCCTCAACAATGCATTCGCGGCAGCACTATTCTGACTGTGGTGACTCTGTGCTTGAGCCTGCAGCACAGCCTTGTTCCAGCGTCTCCTTCTCAGCCCCGTTGCCAACACCTATCCAATATCTCAAAATTCAGTTTATTCAAAGCTTAGATATTCAACAGCTTGTGAACAAAGATTAATAAAAAGGTACTCGGTAAACTGCCTATAGGAAATGCTAGAAAGGCACATGAAGACTAGGATGACATAGGTCTTAAGCCAAACTACATAGACAAAGGCATTTATTCTTTCTTGCGAGTTGGCCCAGAGGAAGCTTCATGAGTTTTGCTCAGAGTGGCTCGGTTGACTCCGCTCCCAAAGTAAGGATTCATTTCCCAACACTAATCAAAGGTGTGTAGTGTCATACAAAATTTAGCTTAAGAGAGATTGAGCTGACAGAAGAGATGGCAAGGATATTGATAACGAGAATGGAGAGAGAAGAACATAAGGTGGCAAAGAACAGAGTCTCAACCCAATCAAGGCTCTGCTGAAAGGACAGCAACAGAGTGTAATGTTGATCACAATATATTACTAGAACAGAACAGGCGAGAAGATAGTACATTCTACCGAGCATAATAGGTACCATGTGAGCCGACTAAAAGAAAACACACAGAACATACAGATTGGAGAATCAACCTTCAGGACTTTCTTAGCCATAGTCCCGTAGGTATAATATTAACTTCAATAGAATTTGAGATATATAACAACATATACTCGTTTTATGGTGTTTTCATTGCCATTTGCAATACAAGCTGGAATACATACCCAGAAAAGGTGTGTAAACATAAAGAGATCAATCATAAAGGTGGGCAAGATAAGTCTGGAATAAGGTGAAACCAACCAAAGGTGAACTTTCGTAGCAGGGTTCTATAAACTTGTATGCCTTTGCCTTCTGCGTTAGTTTGGCCAGAAAAAATATATTTGTTGCGATCTAGCGTTTCTTACATTTGCAAGATGCTTCCAAAATGCTACTCCTACTGTGCGGAAACCTTTCTTTTACTTCTCTGACCACCTTAGAGTGGAAATTACAACAAACGAAACTAACAAATAAACCAAAATTATGTTCCTGACCTTGATCAGCTTAGTCACAGCAAAGAAAAGGTGACAACTACGAAACCATGTAAACAAAAATTATGATCAGAGTAACAAACTATCAAGCAACGTACAGCCTGTGTGAAAACTATGAAGGGAAGGAAATAACTAGGAGGCAACAGAAACGTTACCTACAGTCGGTGTCGACAAGAATGGTGGAAAGTTGCTATATGGCAATGGGTAAAGCATGTTATAGTTGGAACCAAACGCCCTCTCAAGCTGGAATGTCTTGACGTCCATTGAGAAAAGGCCGGCCTCAGACGATGGACTTCCAGGATGGTGTAGGTACAATTTCCTCAGTGTTGAACTCTCCGGGAAAGAGTACTGAGAAGAATCGAGTGAGATTGTCTTCTCCAACTGCCACTGGCTGGAACTTCCACCTTTGTTTGGCCTAACGAAATAACAGAGGACAGATGTCTCATGTGGTAGCACGAACATCCCGACGATGCCCTCCCCTGCCTCCACAATGGCTATATTCACATGACTGGCTCTGACTTCGGATGGGAGGTCCATGAGTGAAAATTCCATACTCCTGGTGTTAAGCACCTTTAACTTGTCCGTGCACTCTATCACCTGATACAAGCAGCCATACGCATACTGGAGCCAGCCATAGAAATCCAATCGCACTGTTGATGGAGTAGCTCGCCATTGTCCGTGCTGGAAGAGAAGACGAAGACAGCCTGCTTATGTTCGCCGAATGTCGCATATATCACTCTGAAAAATGTCTCTTCCGAAGCCTCCTCATCCCCGCCCACGAGGAGGATCTTGCAGTCCAAACCGGCGTGGCTTGTCCGCTGAACCTGAACGAACCCACTCGTTGAACTCAGGGATTGGGGGAAGCAGGAGGTGCCGGCGGTGCAAGGGGTCGCACACCATCATCTCCGCAAAGTCTCGCCTGACAAGGAGGACGCGACCGTCGCAGATGTCTTCAATGTCCCAGTCACTGGATGGGGCGGGGAGGAAGGAGAAGGAGAAGTCGGCGGCGAGGGCGACGGCGCTTGCTGCCGACGAGGAGGGGTGAGGCGGCTCGGCGGAGAAATCGAGGAAGCCGAGGAGGGGCGGGGCGTGGATCTTGCGGTACTGCCGGAGGAAGGAGCGGTCGGCGATGAGGCGGCGGAAAGAGACGCAGGCGGCGGAGGCGCGGACGAGGTCGGCCGCGACAGGCAGCCGGAGGAAGATGTCGAGCAGGAGCTCGTCGGGGATCGGCGGCGAGGCCAATTCCCGGTGGACACGCCGCTGCGGCGGCAGAAGACGAGGGAACAGGCCCCGGTGCTCGAGGACGGCCGGGGCGGCGCGGATCTGGCGGCCGTCCGCCGCGCCGCTGGCCATGCCGCCGCCGGTGGCGAGAACTCAGTTGGAAACCCTAGTAGATTGGTTGGAAGGTGAGCACGGGAGTGAGGAGTGCGACCATTTTTTTTTTTTTTGCAATTCGTGCAATTCGTGGAAGCAGACAAGACAAGTCCTGCTGAGTGAATGAATGTTTCCAATGCAGGTATCATTCTCAATTATCTTGACTATAAAAACCATTTCACCAAAATAATTGTTGCAATCTAGTGCGCTTTATCTACAATGCCTTCAAAATGCCACTCATAGCAGGCAAGATTCTTTATTTTACTTGTTGATTACCTAAAAATGGCAAGCAGAGCAGATTACCAAATAAATCATTGTTATGTTCCTGAGCGCGATTTGTTTTTTTAGAGTAAGTTTACAGTCATTTTCAATTACATAAAAGATATTCGGTGACACATTTTGCAATATATAAAAATCTCCATGAGCTTTAGCATGAGCTGCCAACTCATGTGCAGCCATCGTTGCACTCTCTTCCACTTTTACTCACTTTGCACAAAGTGAACTTCCTCATTAGGGATTTTGCTTCTTCATATGTAGCCCACCACTTAGTGTTGTTTCTTCCTTCTGCATTCACAGCCGCAACAACGGTAGCACAGTCTGATTCCACCTGCACATGTACCTTGTTTATATCCCACAAACACTTGAGGCCCACCAGAATAACTGATCCAGTGCTATCCCTGGCGACTGCCCCTGCCCAAGCTGATCCCAAGGCTGATACGAAGGAGGCATCAACATTTAGCTTAATACACTCTCCGTGTGGTCTGCACCAGTGGCTTGTTGGTTTCTTTTCCTCAGCAGTGGTCAATTGCATTCGTATATCATACAGGGCTTTCACATCACTTTCACTTGGAAAGTTTGAGTTCAGAGTTTCCCAATAATTCTTCAGGAAAAGGACTAAGTACGACACCCTTGCTCTACCTTTATTGTGCACAATGTCATCCCTAAGATACCAGGAGCGCCAGAGAATCAAGAGCAGTTTTTCTTGCATTTCTCCGAACAAAGACTAAGTGCATTTAGAAGCCAGTCCGGGTCACGGGTAGCAAGCGATGTTTCATTTGGTAATGTCCAATGCTCTGTCATATTTCTCGAAGAGCTTTAGCTTTGGTACAGTTCGGAACGGCATGTTGAGCATCCTCTGTGTCTCCATCACATATATTTGCAAATGCCATCAATTTCAAGGGTTCTCCTTCTTTTGTTCTCTTCTGTGGGTAGAGAATCAGTGGCAATTCTCCAGGCCACAATACGGATTTTGTGAGGGATCCACGCTTTTAGGATCAAATTCCAAAGACTTTTCCTTCCGGTGATTACATTACTTGAATATCGAGTTGTTTCCTTCTGTTTCAAGCACATTCCCAGCTTGTATGCACTCCTTACCGTGAACATGCCATTTTTCTCATAATTCCAGGCAAGATGGTCCTCTGTTTTGCTATCAGGGAGTTTTATCTTGCAAATTTCGTTTGCATCAAAGCTATAGAATATTTGATTAACAAGGGGAATATTCCATTCTCTTGTTTGAGGCAAAATTAGCTGATTAACCCATCTAAATTGGCTCTGAGCTTGATTAGTTTTGCCACAAGGACATGCCAAGTAACAACTATCATTCCGTGTAAAAAGAATTACCAATTACAATAATGAACTATGTAGCATCCAAAAGCTATTTGATATGAAAGGAGGGAGAAAACTAGGAGGCAAAAGAAAAGTTTACCACTTGGTACCGTCAGTGACGACAACAACGATGGAGGGAAGTTACTATATGTGTGGCCAGACTGTTCATTACACACTCTTTGAAGCGGAAATGTTCTGCTGTCAAGTGTGAAACATCATGAATATTTCCCGGAGGTTCTCTGCTGGAGCAGGAGCAAGTACCTGTCCTTCGAACGTGGAATTTTGAAGATCGGGCTTCCGGACACCTCTTATCCTTACCTTCCAATGTTGCTTTGAGATCCGTGCTACATAACTAACTTGCCACATGAATTTTTCTCTTTTTTGGTTCTTCAAAACAAAACAAACATATGAACTTCAAACTTTGCAGGACAACAAAACATTCTTAGTACAATGTGGAAAAAAAACATTCAGATTTTGTCAAACGACATAAATATACAAAATGAGATGTTTTTTTAGTAAAAAATATTAATTTTAGTATATAGTTTTGCGATAAAATATGAATTTTTTCCCACATTCTACTTACAATGTTTTGTTGTCCTGCAAAGTTTGAAGTTTATATGTTGTTTTATTTGTAAGACAGAAAGAAGACAAAAGTACTTGCACGAATCGCGATGGATAAATGGATGTCTAGATAAGGAGGTGTACCAAAGCCTATGATTTCTCGAACGTTAACCCCTTCCCTGCATCCCCATGGCTATACCATGAGAACGTCTGGCTTCAGCTTGGGGGTCGGCAATGGAGAACTCCATACTCCGGTCGTCGAACACCAGCATTTTCATTACTTCCATGTAATGAACCGACTTAGT
The DNA here is from genome assembly GCA_000582825.1 of Hordeum pubiflorum. Classification (NCBI taxonomy): domain Eukaryota; kingdom Viridiplantae; phylum Streptophyta; class Magnoliopsida; order Poales; family Poaceae; genus Hordeum; species Hordeum pubiflorum. Next base: position 413 of record CBMN010076938.1, on the reverse strand, counting down.
CACCCACAAAGTAGAAGCTGCGAGAAGCGTATGTACGGAAGTAGAAGCGCGTGTTGTTTGTTGAATATGGCAAGCCAGCAAGAAAACCGATCCAACTCATGGATGTAATGGCTCGCCATTGTCCGGTAATGGAAGGGAAGACAAAGGCGAGCAGCTTAGTTTTCCTCTGCCCCATCCACATCCCTCTGAATGACGTCGCTGCTTCGTCGTTGTTCGGTGGAATGAGGAAGGCCTCATATTTACAGGCTGGGTCTTTCTCTTGCACCATAGCAGCTTCTAGGTCATCCGAGACAGGCAAGAGCACGAGGTAGCACTAGTAGAAAAAGGACCTTTCGTGTGGAGTTTTAGTCCCGGGCACGTTTCGAGCCGGTACTAATGTGAGCATTAGTACCGGTTCCAAAGGCTAGGGCGGC
>CBMN010076930.1:0-15657 GCA_000582825.1 Hordeum pubiflorum | reverse complement strand
GTTACTATCCCTATATTACTACCCACTATGGAGGTAGTAACTTAGACTANTAACATATGCATGTTACTATTCTATGTTACTTCCCATTATGGGTAGTCTGAGGTCCTTCCCAGTGCATCAATGCTAAGGATGTCACATAGGCAAAAAGGTGATGTGGCAAAGCAATTAAAGACGAGAGAGAGAGCATTACGGTGACCCAGGAAGAACCGGTTCTAAACACGTGAACCTATGTAAAATGACTACCAACCAATGCATAAAGAAGTTTAATTGTTAAACAATTCCATGAGGAAAGCTTTTAGCAACAAAAGCTAAGCATCTATGCATTGAGAAAACTAGTTGCTAAGGTTTTATAATACACTTAGCACCCCTCTAAGCATCAGTCCATTGAAACCAGCCCGATAGTACTCCTTCCTTTCCGGTTTATAGGGCTTATCTCATTTTTTTTTGGTTTTTCCAATTTAAAGGGCTCATCTCCATCTCATTTTAAGATTTTGAGGCGCATTAAATCTTTGCATGCAAGAATTAAAAAGGAACACACCAACACATGTAATGTACCTACTCATCTAGCGGCCAAGTATGCATGTACTGCAATTAATCTAAATTAATCCATTAGTTTAATTTGGGTAGTGTTGTGAAGTACGTTATACATTCCTCACTACGAGTAGTTTATGATACCATACATTACGAAAATAGTATCATACAATAGTATCATATACATGATACTACTATATGATACTCCCCATTATGAATAGCCTAACTGGGAACCATTCGCGCATGGATCGGAGGGAGTACGGTAATACCAGTATACCAACACATAAGCCCGCCCTCCACAGCTACAGCACAAGAAAATGAACAGAACTGGAAGAAAGCCGCGGCGGCTGCTAATCTAAACGAGAAAATAAAATCACGAGCTGATAACTTGCAAAGCGGCGACTACTCTCCAAAACGTATGGCAGCAGCGTCAAATCGCAGTAATAGAAACTGCGAGTTTTTGGCAACCATTCAGCCAAAGGCGATCCTGCTCCGAAAAGGAAAAACTGTACAGGTTTACAAATAATGTACATCAACAATCTCTTTTTTTTTCTCCCTTTTTCCGGTAGGAGGATCCAAGACGGATTTTTCGCTTCCACAAAAAAAAATCCTGTCTACGGGGCTTATTCACCCTTCAATGTATATGGCATCTCTTTCCTGGTCTCTGTTGTCGCTTTGTTCCATATTTACATACGGACGAGGGACGACGTAGTTTCGCGCACGCAAATCATAAGAAGCTCAAAGAACACTTGGCCAAAGCTGACAGATGAACCACAGCTGCTTCTTCCATCCCAATGATTTTGTTCAAGCGAGCACCTGGGCCACAAGCACAATAATGAGGACATTACTTAATAACATCTCATGTCATATCACCGTATCTCTTCTTATTATAGATTGTTCGTATAATATGTTGAGCAAACGAAACTCGGACAAGAGTATTCCTGGTTGCATATCATTTTTCCAACTTCCGAGTGGTAACAATGGTACTAAAGCTGCAACAATTAATATGGGCGGAGGGGGTACTTGAATCACTTCATCAGCTAATGACATTTATAGTAAAAATATAAAAGGTTTCCCAATTTAAATTGGATTTTGTATTTGACTTGCATCATCCACGATGTGTCAATACGAACTGCATATTGCACAAACTTTTTCAGAAATGCTTGGAATAACCCTGCCTATCAAAACTGACATACTACTCATGACCCCATGTAGTACCGGATTGATCCCCAAGACGCAGAAATTAAGGGAGGTACTACAAATCTACAATATCAAGATTTGGTAAAAGACAATACCTGGAATTATGTGCATTTTCTAGACAAGAAATCAGGCCATGTTCAGCGTCCACTGCTGCTACTTGTCTCTTGGGCACAACCATCCTTGAGAGCATCTTGAGCTTCATTCTCCATGTCTAAAGAAAGCAACGCTGCAGCTTGAAGGTAAAATGCAGTCGGCCATGTCGGAGATATTACTAGCGCCTGCATTGCATCACTGAGAGCCTGTTCTGCCATGTTATTCATCAGATATGATAGACAGCGGCGAGCATAAATGGTGGGGGAAACCATCGTGCCAACTTCAATGAACTGCATGTCACAAATCAACAGCAATGAACAGAGTCAACATTGGTTCATAGCCCTTGTTAGAAAAGTCAATGGATCTACAATAATTTAGATCACTTCATAGCCTGGAATTAATTGCTACTACTAGTGTTTTTGAATTTTAGGAGATTGAATGGTAACTCTAGCATGATGCAGTGACATTTCAACATGAGACACCTACAACATGTCAACTTGTATAGAAGAACGAAAGAAATTGAGAAGTGAAAGCAACCTGAGAGTAACAATCAATAGCAGTAGTAAAATCCTTTTGCCGAAATGCACTGTCACCCTTCTTCTTTGAGGTTAATGTGTCTTGCATTTGATTGGTCCACATCTGAAATGAAAGCTGCAGCAAAGAAAGAGGGAACAAAGATCATGTAACAGCAAAGCAATTTTAACAGTTTCAGTAAAACAAAGGGAAATACCAATCCAAAGATTCTCTCGTTTTGGGAAACTGTAGGAGAGGCCTCCACAGTAAATTTTAATGAAGGTACAAGAGTCTATAGACAGGAGTGCACATAGGGTTCAGGAAAAGGATTGTACAGAGAAAGAAAAAAGACTACATGTACAAGGTTAGGCAAGAGAATCTATCCAAAGCGACGCTGGGAGTCTTAAGACTCCTCCCCAGTTCTATGCTTGTTCTTATAACAGGCATCACAAGAACAGAAGGGGGATATTTTTTGAAGGTTTTGGCATTCCTCTGCTTCAAAATGTACAAATACAAAGATTATCCAAAATCATTTCACAGGACACAGTTTCAGCTCTGAGATAATGGCGGTCTCAGACTAGTTTGACCTTTTCATATGCTTCTTAACAAATGTTGCATAAGAAACTTTTGGACATAGGCTAGTGCCCTCAGCTAGCATACGCATGCAAAGAAGGGATCAGATTTGGGATAAGTCAACTACATATAGAATATTATCTAGTTAGAAAGCGGTCTGTTTATTTAGGAACATATGGTCATGGAAAGATGTCTTCACTATAACATCTCCCTGCAAGATATGTGATAAACTTTAATCACTCAACCAAAATGCATTTTGCATGCTACCAAAAGAGGTCTTACATTAAAACTTTCCCCGAAAGATATGTGATATTATATGTTGGATCAAAACATAAAGTGCACCACATAACGTATTGATGATTTTATTAGTTACCTCATTTGCAGTTCCCTCGTCATCCTTGTATCCCGTCTTTTCTAGAATTTCATGTATTGCTGTCAGATCCTTTCTGGAACAGGCGTCAGCAAGAGGAGAAAGAGGCAATGATTGGACAGATGATGCACCGGCTTGAGGCATATCCATCAGTTCGAAAGATGGAGTCTACAAAACAGATCAACACCACTGCAGTTATAACATTATATACTTCATGTCCAATGTTGATCGGGAGCAAGATAACTAATAAGTTAGTGTTCGCCATATCTACTTTTTCACATTGAATTCAAAAGGTGCTACCAGCTTATTTGACCTTGCTATGTATTATACCGTCAGGCTAAGAGAACTGCCAGAGAAGTTTATAAAGCTGGGAGATGGAAATGGCTTATTTGAAGACAGGACTAAATAGCACATTACACATACCAAAACCTCTGGTGGCATTTTCGCACCAAATTTTATAGGAAAATAACTTGAATTCAATTGTTATAGACAGAGTAAGGAAAGTTCACCTCAACATCCTTCTGAAGAGGAGCCAATGCTTGAACCATAGATCTTACATTCGGCCGTTCTCGGGGTTCATAGTGCAGGCACCTTGAAGCTAATCGTACCAGTTCCGTTCCTTCCTCATTTGAAAATTGACCCTCTAAACACGAGTCTGTAAGCATGCTAAAGTTCCGATCTCGAATCAGGTCAAGGGCCTGCAGATATTAACTAGCATCAGTTAGTCTGGTAAAGTGAAGATATAAACAACTATTTGGTGCAAAGTCAAGCTCTAGCCATTGTTCTAGGAAATTATTCTTTTTATCCCGCTATTAAAGTGTTGTTGTCCTATACTTAGTTTAAAGATCCCAAATAGTCAATCAATTTCTTGCTGCAGGTTGATGGAGATAAGGACTTATATTTATATTCTTCACATTGTTCAATGGAGATAGTGAGTACAGGCCAATATCTTCATACAAGAAATAGTTTCACATTTTGCTTCACATGCATGAAGACCACAAGGCAGTTGGAAGAAAAACTAGGAAATCAATTAACTCCCTGGGCGCACCTATCAGACAGCTTTATGACATATAATCATTTATGACATACTATAGCAGTAAATAAAACAATGCATAATGATACTGGAGAAGCTTAAAATTACAATAAATGTATAATGATGCCAAAGAAGCGAAGTAAGATAGAAAATGATGTGGAAGAACTAAAGCTCGAAGTTGTTACATGGCTCGGAGGAATATGCTTCCCACTAAGAACATCCAGTAGCAAGGTGCCAAAGCTATATATGACACTTTCAGGTGTTATACGTCCTGCAAGTAAAAGAACAAACAGGAAAGTGTGAGGATGATGTTAGAGGTGAACTGTGGTGTAATAAATGATAATATGTTATTTTCAGGGCAGTAAAGTGTTTATACGTGGTTAAAAAGAGATGAAGTTATCGCCTAGACTACATAGTACAAGGAACTTATGAAACATTATATAATCTTCAAAAGAAGTCAACATGCTTGATTGTGAAGCTAGCATTGAACCTAGGTTCTGTAAAAAGGGCAAACTGTCAAAATCCTCTATCATGAAGGGGTGACTGCACACACTATCTCAACCAAGAATTGCAACCTGAGACCTATGCAGATCCTCTCCTCTTACAATTATCACAGCGTGTGAAGATCTCAAGGTACATTCATGGTTCAGATCATATTGTAAGCCATGCCAGTTAAAATTAACAACTACTGGGTATATTTTACTTCACAGATCAAACCATTAGGGTGCAAAAAACATTCTGAGAAGAGAATCTAATGTAGGGTGTTATGAAAACAGTGCTATACTATGACATAACGTAATAGTATTAAGGAAGCTGAATCCACCCCACTGTACAATTGTTAAGGATGCCCCACAGGCAGAAACAAACTCAAGGTAGAATCTCCAACTATACAACTACATCATTAGAACATAGCAGCTTTGCGAGAAAGTTCAGTGCCAATGTGGTCTGACAAGAAAGATTCTATGAAGATCATCCAGGGACTGCTACATAAAAGCAAGCTATAGGGTTTTAGCAACATAAAAAGGAACCAACCAGTTCTCATGTATTCGGGAGGAGTAAATGCCAGATTGGTACTGTAACTTTTGCCATCCCGGCTATTCTTCATAAGGCCAAAGCATGAAAGTCTAGGGTTACAATCCTGCAGCATGTATGTATAAATCAACCAATGCAACAGCAAACACACATACAAACAAAGTTCACCATGCTGGCAAAACAATTTGCATGATACTCACATCATCAAACAGAACTCTGTAGGCATTAAGATCATGGTAAAGAGCACGCCCCTTACTGGTGCAATATTCTAAAGCCTCAGCTAGATAGAGAACAACCCTTAATCTCATGGGCCATTTCATCGCTTGGGTTTCCCCTGTAAAATGCATACAATAATGGAGAAATATTACATCATTAATCAAGTAAGAAATTAAATATAATGTGCAGATGGTCCCAGTCCACTTAAAGGTCCGAAATGATAGCTAGACTAGACATAATACAAGTGTGAGAATCTTCCAAGAAATATTTGAGTTGCATGACCTAGTGTGTCTAGAACAGATAATCTTATTACTCCTATGCATTATGTAATAATTACCAACAGTCATGAGAAAATGAACAATCTGCACAATTTCTTGTCAAAATTCATTTGCAAAATTTAGGCATGGACAGAGACCAATCAGTAACAGATACGACATCATGAACCTATAAGTACTTAAGCTTATAGGTTGAGAAAAATAATAGATAACAATAACAAACTGCGCTAAACATAATTACAACCAGGAAATGCAAGGCAACTCACAGTGGAAAAGGTGTTTTGCTAGTGTGTCGTTAGGCATGTACTCTGCAACAAGCAATCTCTCATCACCTTCGCAGCAACAGCCAAGCAGATTTGCTAACCTTTTGCTCCGGAGATGACCAACTGATTTAGCTTCTTCCTGAAGCATAATTATTTCCCCAAAAGATATTGGCAAATCTTAGAAAAATACTGGAACTGTATGGGTCAAGCAAAAAATGTATCAACAAACAGGATTTTGTTTTGACTTTTGACACAAAAAAATGCCATCCACTGTCCTGCTACAGAGAGAGCAAAGAACGTCTACATATTACTAGCCATCTAAATAAAGATATCACCCTAAAAGGAAAAAAAACAGTGACATAACTGATAGCAGAAGGGTCATATAGAGCAAGGAGTAGACCTAGTACAGTAAGAAAATACACAACCATGACAAATAGGTTAACATGTGATGCAAAATATAATAGCAACGGAATAGATATGGTAAAAATGCTGAGCCATTGATTTGCCAAGAGCATAAGTAGAACACAATGATGGGAGTATGGGACAAGTAGTGGCTGCTAATGATTGCTGTCTCTCACTGGTTTAGCATTGGAATCTAATAATCGCAGAGAAAGAGAAAATGTTGGCCAAACAGTTGGTAGATGCCACCCTTTCATCTGCTACTGCCAGCCATCATAAGAATCCATCCAAAAGCAAAATAAGTAAATTAACAAGCGTGCGTATCACCGCAGGTCAGGAGCAGGTAGAAATCAACAACCTCCATGATAAGAGACATCATTCTCTATCATTCTCAAATTGCAAGCAGCACAATAACTAACCAGTAACGAACTAGTGCCATCAAGGCGTTAGTAACACCCACCGGACGCACATTGTTAGAGAGAGGATAAGCGAAGGCGACAGGAGGCATATACCAGGAACTGGCGCGGGTCGGGCCAGGCGGAGCGGTTGAAGCGCTTGACGGCGATGCGGCGCTGGGCGTCGAGCTTCCCCTTGTAGACGACGTTGGGCGCCTTCTCGCCATGCTCGGACACGATGTTCTCGACGGCGAAGCCCGCCGTGGCCAGCCGCAGCTGCTCGAAGGTGTACTCCTGGAACGCCGGGACCTCGTACGCCTCCCCCTGCTCGTCCTCCTCTGCGCATCAAAAGTCGCCCCGGTCAGTCAGTCAGGTTACTCCCAGCTCCAATCCACCCATCTGGTAATCAAGCCCAATCCGCAGGCAGAACCTAACAAATCAGAGGCGAATAATAACCCTTCGGCTCAACCCATCGTCAACCGCCCCAAATGCGGCGGCACGCGCGATCGGAAAACCGCCCCCAAATCCTGCCCCCGCCGACAATCTCGGGCGCTGGCGGGGCAGAAATCGCGGAGGCCGACAGGCGACCGGAAAGGGGTAGGCGGCCGCCGGAAATAGCAAGAGGAAAATACCGGAGCAGCACGGGACGAGCGCCAGTAGCAAGCGAGCATGGAGCATTGCGACAAGTAGTGGAGTAATAGGCACGCACCGGAGCCGGGGTCTTCGAGGCGGGTGCTGCCGTGGAGCTGCCCGCGGAGGCAGCAGCAGGAGGTGGCCTTGGACACCCGCGCGCCCATTCCGATCCCCCCCTCCTCCTCCTCCCTCGCCGCCGAACCTGCAAGCGAAGCAGCAGCAGACGGCCTGAGAACCGGGGAGGTCGGGACCCGCGCGCACGCGGATCTGAGCGCGGAAGCGAGCCAAAGCCGAGCGTGCCGAAGGCAGCAGCATAGCAGACGAAGCCGAAACTTACCTCGCCTGAGCAAGCGAACCGGAGCGAATCGAAGCGGCGCGGCGGGGGCGGAGGCGGAGGCGGGGGAGGGGAGTGGGCTGGATTGGATTGGATCTCTCTCGGCTCTCTCTCGCTCCCTCTCGCCCCTCGCCTCTCTCCCGGCTCTCTCCTCTCTCACCACCTTGCTGTGCTGTGCTGGGGTTGGGGTGGGGGTGGGAGCCGCTGCTGTGGTGGTATTATTCGCTAATGCTGCTGTTGATTAATGGTTTTTTTAGTAGTTTTATACCGACATGCCTGTACTGCGTGCCGCCGGGCTGTAGGCCCGGGGCTTCAATCGCGCGGTAATTTTTACTAGCACAAGTTGACGTAGTAATAATAGTACTTGCTCCACCGGAAATTGCTTTTGGAGGCCGAGCTCCATGAAGCCCTCCAAATGCAAAATCCAAAATTCATGAAAATTCATATTTTACATTTTAAAAAAATTTGAAAAAAAAATACAGAGATAAGTGAGGACGTAACGCATATGTGTGTAAATTTTCAGAACAAAATACGTTGAAATGAGGCCTATACAAAAAAGACAAATCTGGAACTTTTTAACACATTATACTATTCATCGTTTCAGGCCATGAATTTGTCTTTTTTATGCCGATCGCATTTCAAGGTATTTCATCCTAAAAGTTTACACACATACACATAACATCCTTCTTTCTTGCATAATTTCTGCTCCACTAATGGGAAAGTATAATTAATTGGTAGGAGTAGAAGAGAGGACGAGCTGTTGGAAGTAAATAAATGGCCGGCTAAAACGGGACGGCGAGGCCGTTGGGAATCACCACTTTTGTTCCTGCTACCACTGGTCTATGGTATACTAGTAGTAGTAGTCAAGATGGTCTCTTTGATTCAACGAATGTTCATGCTAAATCTTCAAGAGATATTTTTTTTCTTGCCGTATGGACTAATTTGTCCTCATCATCATCATTATTTGAAATACAGAAACATAAAAGTGAGATCTCTTCATTTGAGTGAGACTCCATGATGGTCCTATGTTTGGTCGTATTCCGTTGAACGACGCCTGGTGGGAGGGCGATACTTCTAGTTCAAACCAGGCTCGTGATTTTAAACCCATGTTCAAGTTGAATTCTTTACAACATGGTCGGGGGGATTCGAACTCGCGCATGTGAAGTTTTTTTCGTCGATTCTCCTGTTGGTTTGATCCATGCTTTTTATTTGGCAGCATGACTCCCGGTCTCTGGCTCTAATTACTATCGGTTTTCATTTATGTGACTACCGAAGATCGAAGTCTCGAAGCATTTGGGCATTGACGTCGTCACAAACGTCTCGCTATTGACAAAAACACCGCCTCTTACTAAAAGGGTATTCCAAACAACGACACCCATAATGACATCAATCATGAGACTTTTGATCCCCTCATGAACCGGGGGCATATCCACCTTCCTAGACATCATCTAAGTAAACGTCGGTTGAACCAAGTCGTTGGTGCTTGCTACAACCCGTGACGCGGCAGATTGTCCACAACCGTCTTTGTCTCTAGCATGACCAACTGATAAAACGTGAACGAAAATAGGGAAAGCGATGAAATGCAGCAGTTTGACAATTCGCTTATCGCACTATACTTCATTTTTCTTGCTGGAATTGTCCACACTACACAAAAATGAACATTACTTCTTCGTCCCGTAACACAAGGCTTTTTTTTTCTACAATGTATAGTGTCAGAAAAACGTTTTACATTATGGGACGGAGAGGTGTTTTTTCTTTTTTTTTGCGAACTAATGGGACGGAGGGAGCTAAAACTGCTTGACTGTTCTCCGGGATCGACCTTTGTCAGAACAGGCAAACCTAGTCGACGGATATACACATCGCTTGCCGAAATGGTGTGGGGCGAGACGGAGAAAGAAGGTTCACTTTTCACTTTCCATCTCATCTTTATATTTTTTTACAAAAAAAACTTGGGTGCGTACGTGCGCCATGATGACAACCTGAGTTGGATGGATAGATGGATCGGTTCACTTTTCATTCCTCCAAAGCGGTGATCGCTCGCCGAAGAAGAATCACACGGGCGGGCGCACGCACGCATGATTACGATTGAACTGGTTGCACGTACAGTACGTACGTGCGTACAGCCTGGCCTGGCCTGGCCTGCGCGGTACAGCGTGGCAGGCGCAGGCACGGACGGCGGTGCCGACGAGACAGGGGCACCGGCTCCATCGTCGTCCAGCTGTCCACCAATCATCTCCGACAGGGCAGCTCTGCAGCTCGCCTGCACGGCTGATCTGGCGGCCGTGCCAAGTGGCCGTCCGGTGGGTGGGGCCACCGCCCGGTGGAGGGCTACAATGCGCGAAAATATCTGTCCAGCGAGGCTAATGATGCTGCGTAGCGTAGAGTATCTATTACTATATGTAATGTGATCTTCGCAGCTAGACTACGTACTTGTTTTTGCTTGTTTGCGTGGACGTGTGTCCAGGGGTCGCACCTAGTACGTACGAACGGCTGGTTAATTAGTTAGTCGGAAAATGGCAAATGGGGGAGAGGCCGGCCGGTCGCATCAATCCTGCGTGCGCGCCACTTTCATTTTTCTGCACGAGTACACAAATTAGGGCCTTAATTAGCACGTAAAGCACGCAGAAAAGTGTGTTAAAAAAAGAGCACGCAGAAAAGTACGATATCTCGGGTCTCCCTGCCCAGGAATCTCGGACGTACGAGCAAGTATACTCCCACCTTTTTTTTAAAAACAGAAAATTATGTTTTTGGTCCCTCAAGTTTCCTAAAAGTATAGAGTTGCCCCCTTAAAAAAATTTGGTACCCATTTGGTCCTTCAAGTCTTCAAATCGGGTAAGTTTAATCCAAAACCAGATTTTGACCACATTGACCGCCCAAATTTTGATCGGATGAACAGTAAATTTGGGAATAAAATTTAAAAAATTGTTTTTTTGCTAGAGCTCGTGGGATGTCATTTCACAACAAAATTTTGTACGCACGTAGCGCTCCCAAGTATCTTGGGTGTCAAGAAAATGTCAAAAAAAAATTGCTATGTTTTTTGAATTTACTATTGACATAGAGTAGATTTTTTTTATTCTTTTTGCCACTGGCTCCTCGAGTGTTGAAAGACCACGAAAACATCTTGCGCATGTAAGCATATTGGATGGATTTTTTTTTGATTTCTTTCTTTTGAATTTACAGTTCATCGTGTCAAACTGGGTCAAAATCCGGGCGATCAAATGTGTACCAAAAAATCATGAGGGATCAAGTCTATACTTTTGAGATTTGAAGGACCAAATGTGTACCAAAAAATCATGAGGGATCAAGTCTATACTTTTGGGAAACTTGAGGGACCAAATACATACTTTTCTCTTTTTAGAATGAAATAATACTCCTACTTTATAACCCATAAAAAAGTCTGTGATGGTGCTAATGATAGTGTTCCGGCAAAATAAAAATTATAGTTGTTTCCAAGAGATCGAAAACTAAGGATCAAGGTGCAGCAGAGATTAGTGGATCGAGCTGGAACGATGGGTCGATAGCTGGATCCTCGAGCTGGAGGGATATGCTACATATCTGTCAGTACTCTGAACGTAGCACATAACCAAACCAGCCCTGTCAAATCAAATCAACAACCATATACTATGATTAATTAAACTGCTCCATTTGGGATTGATCGATAGATACTTAAAGCAAAACGTGGGGCCTGTCATCTCAGCCGCCGATCGGGATCGGCCGACCCCCTGAATTTATTAGCTGGATTAATTAGTTAGCGGACGACGGTATAGCCATAGCTAGCTAGCTAGCTGCGTAATGATATTCTACTATGATTGATTAGCTCAGGGAGTTAACCGGTTGACCTTTGCTGCACTGACGTGACGCGTGTTCTTTGACCCTTCTGCCCATTTTCTCCCATGCTTCCACACCTGACATCGACGTTGGTTTCTCATTTCGCGTCAGGTTTCAACTCTGAATCTACCCACCCACGCCCTTACCAATTTTGCATCATATACAACTAATTAGCTATGTCGAAGCTACATTAACTCTGAATACGTTTTTTTAGAGAAAAACATCATGGCTAACTTTATTAAAACTCTGAGTACGTATTAGCTAGACTGACGACTAACAACGGTCAGAGTATCTATCATGCTACGCCCTAAAACTAGGAAAGAAAATGACATATAGGGTGTGTTTAGTAGGATGCATGGCCTTAATATTTCCCTATAGAACCCATTTTTAACTGTTTGGCAGGGTATATGAGCTCACCTCGACTATGTCCATCTCATGCAAAAAGTTCTCTCAATCATGCTGAGTTGAGCACGCCAGATAGGGTGCATGGAGGCAGCCATGCTCACCCTGACCCCAAAAAAGTGTTCGAAATTTAAAAATGAGTTTAAATTCTCAAAAAATGTTCAGAATTTCAAATCTTTAAAATTTCAAAAAATATATATTAGAATTTCAACTTTTGTTTAAATTTTCAAAAAGTTCTGAATTTCAAAGTTTGTTTAAATCTTCATCAAATGTACATAATTTCAAATTTTGTTTAAATTTCAAAAAAGAATTCTAAAATATGGTTAATTTTTTTAAAAAATCAAATTTTGATTCAATTAAAAAAGGAATTCCAAAATATATTTAAATATTCAAAAATGTTCATATTTTCAAATTTAGTTTACATATTCAAGAAAAATATTTTTTGAAAAATGTTCAGAATTTCAAATTTTGTTTAAACTTTTTAAAAATCAGAATTCCAAAAAAAATTACTTAAAAAAAACAGAATTCCAAAATGTGTTTAAATAAAAGTGTGGCCCAGCCCAACAACTCAACCCCCCGCCCCACATACATTATCAAACCCTAGTTGTCACTTGTCTTTTTCATCCCGCGTCCTTACGCATTTTACGAGGTCCTTGTTTGATAGAAAGGTTAAGTTCAACTTTAAAAGTCAATCTTCATTTATTTGTATTCAACCCCCGCTGGTCGCTTATTCATCTCTTGTTGGGCACGCTTATACTTTGATGCTACATTTTCATGATTTTGTTGCTGACATCATCCTGGAATCTGTTGTTTTTCAGAGAACTCTGGGAAGCATATTCCCCATAAGATATGTAATTATACAAAAGAATAGCTAAGTTTCGCCGCAAGTTTTAGCCTTGCTATGATGCTTTACATTCAACTATTTTTTCGCCTCCAAAATTCCCGACATAGTGGCTCCCAATGTATTATAGCAAATATTCATCTTCATATTGGAGGCGTTGTAATTTTGAACACCATACTTGTTAAATATGCACCATCTAAATTATGGTAGATATTTCTATTATTTTTTATTAAAATGGATCAGCATGACAACACACAACTATTAAGATATTATTTGGCTTGTCCACTACAAAGATCCCTGACATGATATTTAATGATATTAAAATATGCATAAACAAACACAGACACACACATATATATGTATATACTATATAAATATATCATTTATGCATTGCCAAAAGTTAACTCGGAGAGAACTTCTGTTACAACATGTGGTTAAATTTGGCGAAAACAATTTTCATGACGTACATCACAAATGTATAAGAAACAATATAATAATTATGCCAACAAACTAATTATTAAGACTACAGTCTTGTAATTAACTGAATTTTGAAAGTACAAAAGTTTAGTATAAAAAATCTTCACCTAATAATAAAGCACGTATTGATTCTACCCGTTCACTGTCATGAGCGTTTTTGCAAAAACAAACCTGGATTTTATGTGGACCAACCCACAGTACTTGATTAAGTCAAACTGAACCGATACGAGGAAAAAAGAAAGAGAGCGACAGAAATCTCAAGAAAAGGGACGCGAGCTCTATGAACTGACCATGGTGGCCTGAGATAGTGAGTGAAGCAAAGGGGTCGACGGAGGCGTCGGAGTTGGAGGCATGACATCTAGGCAGAGAGAGCCAACGGACGACAAAGGCGCCATGATGCAAGGGAGCTCGGGGAGGAAAGGACATGGTGGGCAGAACCACTGCGGCGGCTGCATGCAGGCGAGCGGGATCTAGGAGGCTCACCGGAGGACGCGCACGGCGGCGCGGTCGCGTGTGAGGTGACCGGCTGCGGGGGCATGCAGGGCGGCGCTCGGGAGGAGGCAGTCATCACCGCCGGTGGTGTTGGATGTGTCAGACGCGCGCGCTCATCCGTGGTTAACGCAGACCTAGCGGTTGTCCATGGCGGCTCGGGGTCGATGCAGGAGGACAAGGAGGAGCTTGTGAGGGCCGGCGGCGCCACTGCCGATGCTGGAAATGGATCGGTTGCGGGCGCGAATCTGGCGATTCCGTAGGGACAAGGGCGACCTGCGTGGGGTTCTCAAACAGCGGCTGCCATGGAAGTTGGGCTGCGGCTCTCGGTAGAGGGGGAAGAAAGAGATACGTGAGAGGGCGAAGGAAGAGAAGGAGAAGAGGAAACAAATTCCAACTCACAATGTTGAAGGTCCTCTCCACTCTCCTAGCTCCTCCTACTGCCTCTATTCTCCTTACTCCCTACTGTTGTTGCTCCTCTAACATTGATGTGCCCTGCTGATCCTAATCTCTTGCTGCTCTTCGCTCTTGCTCCTTCCCATCTACTCCTCATGCCCTCCTCTCTGGATCTCCTTTTGTTGCGCTTCTTCTCTGAACCCCAAACTATTGATGCTTCTTTTCTCCCTGCTACCCCGTTGCTGCTTCTCTAAACCTTCACAACTGCTGCTCATCTTCAACACTTCAACCAACAACAAGGACTGGACTCTCTCTCTCTCTCTCTCTCTCTCTCTCTCTCTCTGAAATTTTTGTAAACTTGAGAAGTGAAATGTTCAAAATTATGCAATATTCAATTGATGAGTGCTTGCAGTCAGTGATTGGTACAATTTCGTACTTCTAAATATAATGACATGTTTTGTGTGTTAAAAGAAGCAACGTATATGTTAAGAAAGAGAAATATGGAATTTATCAGCATGACAATTTCTGCACCTATATAGGATTTGTCAACATGCGCACGTGGGCGAGGACCTGCCCCTTTTTGAATTTTGCATGATAAATTCTGCGGCTATATGGGATTTCTTCATGACCATCAACATGGATGGTCAGGTACGGATTTCTTCCGGACCGTCAACACATGCATGTATTTGTTGATGGATCATTTACAGTTAGTAAGTGTTTATGGTCTCTAGACAAGCTTAATGTAATTTCACATTAGAGAATCATCATGCACAGACCAAAAGAACAATTGTTTGCATGGGCATGACACAATTGCACTGAATGCTTGTCATCGTATCAATTGTGAGACGAAATAAGCTATCCAGAGGAACTTCCTTAAGAATTTCCACATTTTAGAAAATGTTCACTATTTTAAACATATAGTTAAATATTTAACAATGTTCGTGGTTTTTGAAAATATATGAATACATACTTGAATTTAGTAAATGTTTTTTCATTTAAATAAATGCACCTCATTTTTGGTGATGTTAAGGATTTTAAAATGGAAAAGTTAAAAGAAACAAGAAAAATATTAAAGCACCAAAGAAACACTAGAAAAAAGTCCAAACAAAGAACCTTCTAGAATCTTCTTGAAACAAGGAAAGACAGTACATGGACATTGTTGGGGATATAACCCCGCACTATAACCCGCCCAAAAGGGGCCGGGTTAGGGATTTAGCGACTTAACAATAAAGCCTTAAACAGGCCTGAAGATCAAGACAAGCCTGGATGTGACTTACCAAGACGGGCCGGACGAAGGCCTAGAGCCGGAGGACGGTGTGTGACCCAAAGGTGTAAGCCACCCGGAGATGGCTTGACAAGGAAGG
>CBMN010076928.1:0-10518 GCA_000582825.1 Hordeum pubiflorum | reverse complement strand
AGATCTTCTCCTGATCGATGAAGTGTATCCATGCCGATGCATGCATGCTTCTCTTTGACAAAGCAACGTTTGCCATTTGCATCCCGTGGCCATCCGCGACAGGAACGGCATCTGTAACCGCCGGAGATGTCGTAATCTCTTTGGTGGCCATCTGCTCTAGGCCAGAGCGTGCTGATAACGTGTTAGAAAGTAAAACGAGAAAGACAATAGACAGGGATGTAAAGTGAAGGGTTGTCTTTATTGATGATTGAGTACAATTATATATAGCCCCGAGGGGATGCATCCAACAGACGCGATGGTCCGGAGAGACACNNNNGAACAGTCGTGTCCCTCATACATGGTGGTTAGGGATAGTGGAGATTCTCCATAATTAACACATGGGTTAATTAAACTCAACACACATGACCCACTCAGGTCTCGCCCGCTTCTCACGCCACGATGGTCTCCCGCTGCAGACCGACAACAACTCATACGTGAACCAGCCTGTGATTGGATGGTTAGGAGTATAGTTGTATCTTCAGTCCATCAGGGTTTAAGTCATAGAATTGACACCGGTGCTTGCATTTTTCTTAATTTATTTTAGGTCGTCTTCCGGCGTTGTGCGCTCTGTGGGACGAGACGGTCCCGTCGACGACAAAGACGTCTGTGGCGACTTCGTCAATCTCAAGATGATATGACGGTTCAATCTCTCAGAGGTCCTTACAAAGATAGGATGTACGTATGTTCATAAAAATGAGTGTATGTTCATATGTATAAGCGTATGTGTCTGTGCTGCGTTAAAAACAAAACAACTCATAGGCCACGCAACGCAATGGGCTACCAAATTGAAAGTGCATTTCTTAGCCTGACGTTTTAAGCAAGACCTCTGTTTAAGGTAGCCCATAGTAGGCTGCCCCAATCTGGTTTGGTTGCTTCGTTTGTTTCGTTCGTTGTTACAATTGCTTTTCTTCCCCGTGTGTTCGTCCTTCTTTATCTTCTTTTTTATTTTTTTATTTTTTTTAAATATTGTAAATAAATATATTCTGAAAATTATGGACTTATATTTTAAAAGTGTTCATCGTGCACAATAAAATAGGCATGCGGTTAAAAAACTTGTTCGCGCAAATAAAATATTCCTACTAATAAAAACTTTTTCTGACATTTTAAAAATGTCATGTGTTTCAAAAACATGTTCATAAATTCTTGAAAAGTACTTTTACAATGTAAGTAATGTTCACGAAATTTAGAAAAAATATTTGTATTATACAAAAAACGTGCATGCCATTTAAAAATCATGTGTTTGAAAAATACGTTTGTGACATTTAAATAAAAAAATTATACACTGTTAAAAAATTCGTGTAATTTTATAAATTTTTTATTACAATTCAAAGAAAATCGTTGTGACATTAAAAAAAGATATAACACTTAACAAATGTTTTGTATGTTCTCAAACAATGTTCATGGCATTTATGAAACAATTTCCA
This sequence comes from Hordeum pubiflorum, assembly GCA_000582825.1. Lineage (NCBI taxonomy): Eukaryota > Viridiplantae > Streptophyta > Magnoliopsida > Poales > Poaceae > Hordeum > Hordeum pubiflorum. Next base: position 9,055 of record CBMN010076928.1, on the reverse strand, counting down.
TCTGTGTTACAAAGTAGTCACTGTGGATTCAAAAAATGTTCAATGTGCATTTGATAAATGTTAATCATGAATTTTGGAAAAAAGTTCGATGTGTATCTGAGAAATGTTCAAATTGTATACGAAAAATGTTTAACATGTATTTGGAAGAAGTCTAAATGTATTTCAAAATGAAGAAAAAAGGAAACCTAAAGATATAGGGAAAAAATGAACCAACAAAACCAAAAGAGAAAAAGACGAAACCTGATACAGAAAAGGGAAAACCCGTGTAGAAGATTCTAAAACTAGTCTGAACTGGTCCATAGAAGCTTCCAAAACTGCTCCCAGAAAAACGAACACGAACGCACGTGGATTGGCTCATAGCTCTCGTGCCCGACGTCATCCTGCAGTTATTTTCATATAGAGGATAATACACAATGTCATTTGGTACTGAGAGGATATTCCCCGACATTGGCCATTATATATAAAAAAATGCATGCAATCATGTAAAAGGAGAAAAAGAGCAAAGGTGATCCACTTCAAGCAGCAACACGCATCATCACCTTGTGAACATATGAACTGCCAGATTGGTTCTCCGAAATGAACACGCCATATGTTGTTGTTTCCCAGTCCAACAACTTAAGACCAGATCATTGGTTTTCTGTGTAAAAATCGAATCCAACAAACTCTAAACAATGCCATGGACGAGAGAAGAGTCAAAAACAGCGGCAATCCGACAAGTTCTAAACAATGCCATTGACAAGAGAAGATTCAAAAACACATGCATTGTCATGTAAAATCCTGCTGCTCGACAAAAGTGTGTACTTTCGGTCATTAATTTTGAGAGAAGTATAACACGTCAACGATCCTAGATAATGATGTCTCCTCTTGGGCCTCGCAGACGTAAGATTAGTTCCTTTTTTTTCTTACGGACGAGACTTCCTCTATAATGCCCCCATGCGTCGACAGTGGATCAATTGTACGGGTGCGCGTCATGGGCTGCCGTCCGGTGTGTGACGAGCGCTCTAATTCTCTGATTTGTTTCCTCAATTTGCTCCAGTCGGTTCTGTTCTTTTATGTAAAAACACAAACATTTTTTTTAAATATGAAGATCATTTCAGTTACATGTACATTTGTTTTATACGTGTCAAAATAATTTAAAATTATATTGACATTTAAAATAATTACATGCACATCTATTCTATTATATGTTAAACGTACTTGACGGCGCTCACTAGAAAAAAGAAAGATATGCTAGAAATTTTCACGAAAATATGAAACATCTGACCATTGATTCATTTTATTACTAAATCTTAACCAACAATCTTATAAGTATACTTTTATAATTTGATTTGAAAAGAATTACCCACCATGACATTACATAACACAGCTCTTTTTCTAGAAACCTTTCACATATAGTCTCTCTGCGGTATCTAAACGCTCTTATATTTCTTTACAGAGGAAGTATGAAATACCTATCTTCCTCAATCCCAAAAAAGCCGCAACAGTCATCGATTTTCCGGCGAGAGGTGCGTATACTGGATGACTGGAAGTTAGCTGCCGGATGCAAACATACCCAGGCACGTACCCGAGACGGCCTCGCTACTGTTTTGTCCTTTTCTTTTTCTCGTGTGAGGGGGCGTCACTACCTCTTCGTCCGGGTTTTTTCGTAGAGGAATGATCAGTACATGCGCAAGGGAATCGGTACATGGAGGTGAGAGGGGAGACAAAAAAGAAACCAGAAGATGAGAAGGTGGGACGGGAGATGGAAAAGAAAACCCGAAACGGAAGCTACCAAGTCCCTCCTGTAGGAGCAGAGATACCACCAGTGGAGAAATATCTACCCACAACGCTTGTTCGGGGCGCGTCATTTCTCTCCAACACCAGGACTAATATTTTCAAATACTGCTAATGTTGGCTAAATTTGAACGCCATACCTATTTACTTAGTGCTGGCGTTGCACAGTAGGCCCATTAGGCCCACGCCAGCACTAGTCGGTTTTAACAGCCCTCTCGGCCTAGTAAAAAAACTTATCCTTTTCACTCTCACTCTCGATCCCCAATGCCACCCGTCCTCGTCTCGATCCCCGCCGCCACCCCGCCCGCCGCCGCCCGCACACCTCCTCGCCGCCGAGCACCTCCGCTGTAAGTCTGGCGCCCCTCCCTCTCTCCTTTTCCTATCTCTCTGGTAGTTGCTTAATAATGCTTAATAATGTTTAATACTCCATTCGTTCCTAAATATAAGGTATATTAGTTTTTAGAAAAGTCAAACATTGTCTACGTTTGACCAACTTTATAGAAAAATATATAATGATTTACAATACTAAATATATAAAATATAAAAATATATTTCATGATGAATCTAGTGATAATGATTTGGTATTCTAGTCCTTGATATTTTTGTCTACAAACTTGGTCAAAGTTAGAGAAGTTTGACTTTATAAAAATAATAATACACCTTATATTTTGGAACGGAGGGAGTAATGCGTCATGAGCATATTACATTGGAATTGCTTAATAATGCTTAGGGTTAGGGTGCTTAATAATGCTTTGGGTTAGGGTTCTTAAACCTGTAATGCTTAGGGTTAGGGTTCTTAATAAATGAGGATCTTAATCCGGAATATCTTCATAATGCTTGTTACTTATAGAAATACCTAATTGCTTACACTTATGTTACTTATAGAATTGCTTAATAATGTTTTGACATTGCTATTGTTTCAAACACATGATTGCTACTTATAGAAATTTATAATAAAGATGAAATAAAAGTTTTCCCACCTAATAAAGATGAAATGCCTAAATCTTTTAAATCAATCCAAGTGTTTATTGGTTATAATGCATATGTGTTTCATTACCTCAGATGATTATGTTGTTGAACATGTGATATTGTGTAATTCTGAATGTTGGCACTTGCTCTACCAGATTGTTCAATTTGTTACAACATGTCTTCTAGCCTCTTCCGCGGCTCCTCTAGTAGCGACTTCTCGGGGTTTGCCGACGAGAAAGGCGAAGTGAGCACCAACCAGGTATTTAAGGTTACAAAAATCATGCATGAGCATTGCAAACATCCATATATCTAACACATGATAATTTCAAACCCTTGTCAGGAATACTTACGTGTTTCGCCTTCTCCAGCACACGTTGAGCAGTAGCCATGTGACGTGGACATGCTCAATAACGAGTTGATCGCGTCACATAATAGTACCGTCAAGGCCCTCGAGGAGTTGAATGACTCCCTGATGAAGGAGGGGGATAAGGTTATCAATGATAATGTTATTGTCTATAGCAAGATAGTCAGTCTGGAAGATCAGATCGAGTCGCTGAACTGCGAGATAAGTGAGACCAAGAAGGGCATACAAGTTCTGAAGTCTAAGATGACTCAACTGAAGACGGAGAAAGTCCATTACATCATGGAGGGGCAGATCCATAGGAATAAGCTTCGTGAAATGAAGTTAGTCCTAGAAGGTAGTGTCGAGAGGGGCAGATCCATTGTAAAGTTGGTAGTTTTTTTTTATGAATTGATAAAACGTTTTTAGTTTGTGAAGTTGGTAGTATCTTTTGTGAATTGCGGAAACGTTTAGTTTATGAACAAGGTAGTTCATTAGTACTAACCTNTGGTGAAACTTAGTATATATATTTATATTACTGTAAATATGAAATAAGTATTCACTGATGTGTATTTTTTTATTAGCTAAATATGACAGTGCCGGCATGCAACTCTGTTCAACGCCATAGGTATTCAAAATACTGCTGGCGTCGTCTCCAACGCCACCACTAAGTTCTAACAGTGGTGCCATATTGGTGGCGTCGGGTGTCCATGCCAGAATTCGACGACACAATGTAAAAAACACTAACATCACCATCTATGTTACGGAGAAAGGAGAATTGCCTAGCGGTACCAGTAAACGGGGCATACCACCCACACAGCCTAGGCATCAACGATCATGCAGACCGTCATCTTGGGGCCCGGGACTGCCTCGCCTGCATATATGAGCATATATGTGTTAAGTAAAATAAATGCATTTGATATGGAAGCTTATGTGCTTAATTAACTGCTAGATGGATATCAATGTTACAGATCATTGCTGTTTGTTATCCAAGAAATAGCATACTGTACTGGACTGCGGAATGCATTTAGAACTCTGGAGTATATGAGGGCACTGCTTGATTGGGAGGTATGTGATGAACACTATCAAGTTTCAACAATAACCAATCGTGATGAAATCCCAACACTGTTGGCCCTTAATCACAGATCAAGATGACAATTCTTACGAAAAGAAAATTCATAGTTGACACTGTACATAGAAATGCCATGTTTTAGAAAAGGTAAAAGAATACTCAAAAGCCAGAAATGCATATCCCTGCATCCATCTAGCTTTTTTATTGATGGTTTAGTTTTTTATTACTACATATAAAAAGTAAGATGGTTTTCTTTTAGTTACAACAAATCATCAAGGAGAAGAGCTGATTAACTGCTCATGTCTCTGCAGCAGCTGAACCTGAAGAAAGACAGGTCTTACTTAGACGAAAGAAACCGAGTTTTAAGTGTGTAAACCGCGATGATTTACTCATTCCATAGAAATAGTAGTGGTTTCTAAAATATAATAGTACTGTCAAGTGTCAACTGAACTCTCACAAGACACCTCCTCGGTAAGCCGAATGTCAAGGTCACAAGTAGTACTTGTGAACTGAATCTTGTAAGTTCAGACCCTTGTTTGAAGCCAGGCAAAAATAAAATAGAATGGTCACAGCAAGAATAAACTCACACTGACGACCGTCACATAATGATAATTACAGATTGTTTAACACCAGATACATGGATGGAGTGCCAAGAAATCAAACTGAATGAGAATAAATTAACACCTGCAGCTCTAGGTCGACGGTTGATTAGTTGATGCTGATGTTGTGGGTCACTCGCGGGCTCTTTCTTTTAGCGGTCTTGGTGGACGAAAGTAACAGCAGCGGCAACATACAAAGGGTAAGATGGTTTTGTTTTAGTTACAATATCATCAATCATCAAGGAAGGAGAGGGGGTGCCTCGATTCATACTGATTGACCTTAGTTAGTTGGCATTTCGCAGCAGCTGGTAGCTAAAAGGGATGATTTGACGGTGTAACAGAGTGAAAAAAAGAGAATCTGATTGGTGGTGCAGGGAGATGCAGAGGGATTGGGAGACAGAGGTGCTACCTGCAGGACACCGGCAGCAGAGCTAATTAGCAAGTGCTAGTGTCTCCCAGCCTATCGTGTCTCTGCAACAGGTGAACCTGAAGAAAGACAGGCCTTGCTTAGACGAAAGAAACAGATTTTTAAGTGTGTAAACAGTGAGGATTCATTCATTCCAGAGTAATAGCAGTAGTTTCTACTACTCCCTCCGTAAACTTTTATAAGATGTTCTATATCACTAATTTAGTGATCTAAAACGTTTTATAAAAGTGTACAGAGGTAGTAACATATTGCATTGTCATGGAAACTGTCACAAGTAAGACACCTCCTCAGTAAGCTGAATTTCGAAGAATCTTGCAAGTTTAGACCCTTGCTTGAAGCCAGACCAAAAAGGGAAAAAAAAATAGAATTTTCACAGCAAGAACAATCTGACACTGACAAGACATAACGATTATTGCCGATTGGTGCCAAGACACCACACGCATGGACAGGGTGCCAAGAAATCAAACTGAAATTAACACCTCCAGTTGTTTTAGCCGAGGAAAAGAGGATCGAGATGACGCAGAAGTCAGCAAGTCCCTGCAGATCAAAAGGTTTTCTTGTAGTTATTAGAATAAATCTTGAAGCAGAGGAGAGGAGGTGCCTCGATGCATGCCTAACTTGGTGCTGCAGGTGGTAGCTAAAGGGAGGAAGGAGAAGATTTGATTTGATGGTGCAGGGAGATGAAGAAGGGAGAGGGAGGTGCTACCTGCAATGCATTGCAGGCAGGCGCGACGGCATCCCTACAGATCCCACGACGATGCTCGCCGCGATCGAGCCTTGCTTGCCCGGCCGCCACGAGAATCGTGATCCATGCCATTCCACTCCCATGGTGCTTCCTCGATCGGACGGGAGACAAAATAGCTGACTACGTACCTAACAGAAAAACTAGTGAATCTGTGAGTGCACAGAGTACACACACACGCTGACAGACTAGCTAACTGAACCTAGTGCAGCAGTTGATTATCTAACAGGCGTTGCCATTGCCGGCGTGGCAAGGAAGGAAGCGAATCGAATCGAGGCACTCCGTGTGTGTCGATTTGCCTTCATGCATCGTGCTCAATTCATTTACTTTTCGAAAACCGATCCGATCGATGCGTGCGTTCAAATCAAATCAATCAAAAAAAAATTATAAAAAAAAGAAAACGCCAACCAACCAATGAGGTTCGAACAAAAGCACGTCTCTCATATTTTTTTTTCTGTCGAGGAGCAGGGGCGGACCCGTGTTCCTGTGCACTTGGTCAAGCGAGCGAGCGAGCTGCAGGTTAGTTAACGCGGACGTGCATGCAGATGCAGGCCCCCGTTCTTGTGAAAGTGCGTATCGATCTATGCACTGTTATCGGTTGACATGCAGCCCCCAGACCAGATTAGTCAAACGCAGACGTGCAGCCCCTGTTCTTGTTCTTGTTCTTTGTTCTTGGTGTTGGTCAAGGGAGTACCTTAATTGCGGGGACTCCTACATATACTTGGAGGGACAATCATCTGCGACGGGTGCCCCTGTTCTTGTTCTTGTTCTTGTTCATGGTCTTGGTCTTGGTCAAGCGAGCCAGCAGCCGAGCAGTCACTCTCGCTCTACGTTTCGGGGGCTGCTATACTGCAAGTGTGCAACTTGCTCAACTTGTGGAAAGGTTTATAATGGACTGGAGAGAATCATCTGCGGCAGCCGCGACTATGACTATGATTCCGGCAGCAGCGTTGACGGTGCTGCTGCTCAAGCTCTACCTATCCACGGCGGCGTCTCATTCTCATGCTACGCCAGGTGCAGGGCCGCTGCCGCGCTGCCCGACCAGCTGCGGCGCCGTGGAAGTGCCCTACCCGTTCGGCATCGGCGACGGGTGCCACTGGCCGGGGTTCAACCTCACATGCGACCGGACGCGCGGCGGGGAGCCACGGCTGCTCGTCGGCGTCGACCTCCAGGTCGTGGAGATCTCCCTGGCCAACTCCACGGTGCGGATCTTGGACATCGCTGGCCAGGTGAAGCTCACCTTCTCCGAGGACCTCCATGGCAACGGCACGTGGGGCGGCCTCGGCGCCGCCAGCCCGTACGTGTTGTCAGAGATGCGCAACCAGTTCGTCGTGACGGGTTGCAACGTGCAGGCCACGCTGGTCGGGGATGGCAGCGGCGGCAACGTCATCTGCTGCTGCTCTTCCTTCTGCTCCAACAGCGTCAAGTTGACGGGCGTCGTGACGAGGTCCCCTGGCTATGGGGGTGCCGGCTGCTGCGATACCCCCATCCCCATCGGCCGCCCCTCCTACCGCGTGGAGATCATGTCGTTGGACTCGAGCAACAAGTATGCCGACAGGCTGCCCATCGCGGTGCGCATCGCCGAGAAGGGGTGGTTTGACGGCGCCTCCGCCACGCTCCTCAATGACTCGCCCGGGTACTCGCCCTCGCGCCGCCCGGCGGTCCCCGTCGTCCTCGATTTTGCGGTGGATTCCAAGCCGGTGCTGCTGCGAGGGATGGCCACGTCGGGCTGCCCCGTGGACGCGCGGAGGAGCGCGTGCCGGAGCAGCCATGCCTCCTGCCGCAACGCCTACGGCAAGTACCGCATCGGGTACGTGTGCCGATGCCTGGACGGTTACCAGGGCAACCCATACCTCGTGGGCGGATGCCAGGACGTCGACGAGTGTGCGCTGCCGGGCATGTGCTTCGGCGAGTGCACCAACACCGCCGGAGGGCACATATGCCGATGCCCGCGTGGTGCCCATGGCGACCCGCGCATAAGAAATGGATGCATCAAATCTTATCTAGGTGAGCACAGAACAAATAATACAAGCAGATTGCACATCAAAGATTACATCGGTTCATTCTCTGTTTTTCAAATCTGCATTACTAACAAAGGCACATTTTCTGCGCACATTATTCAGGTTTAAGTGCAGGCATAGGAGTTGGCAGTGGAGCGGCCTTTCTAATCATAGTAATTGCTGCTATTTTGGTGACCCGAAAGATGAAGCAACGCAGGGGGAAAATGCTCAAGAAGAAATTCTTCAAGCAAAATCGAGGGCATCTGCTGCAACAATTGGTGTCTCAAAAGGTGAACATCGCCGAGAGGATGATCATCCCCCTGGTGGAGCTACAGAAGGCCACCAACAATTTTGACAAAGCTCGTGAGATTGGGGGAGGAGGGCACGGCACGGTCTACAAACATCATGTCAACAATTTTGACAAAGCTCGTGAGATTGGGGGAGGAGGGCACGGCACGGTCTACAAAGGCATCATGTCAGACCTGCACGTCGTGGCGATCAAGAAATCCAAGGTCTCGATCCAGAGGGAGATTGATGAGTTCATAAATGAGGTTGCGATCCTCTCGCAGATCAATCATCGAAATGTGGTGAAGCTCTATGGGTGCTGCCTCGAGACGGAGGTGCCGCTACTGGTATATGAGTTCATCTCCAATGGGACCCTTTACCATCATCTCCATGTCCAAGAAACTGTGCCATCCCTGCCATGGGAAGATCGGCTAAGGATTGCCACCGAAATAGCAAGAGCTCTGGCCTACCTTCACTCAGCCGTGGCGTTCCCTATAGTCCACAGGGATATTAAGTCACCAAACATTCTGCTGGATGGCACTCTCATGGCAAAGGTGTCAGACTTTGGAGCTTCAAGGTTCATTCCGATCAACCAAACAGAGACCTCGACCGTTGTCCAAGGGACATTTGGGTACCTAGACCCCGTATATTTTTACTCAGGAAAGCTCACCGAGAAGAGCGACGTTTACAGCTTCGGGGTCCTCCTGATGGAGCTTCTCACTAGGAAAAATCCATGCTCCCTCGACTCTTGGCGGAGTTTAGATTTGGTCCCTCAACTTTGAAACCGGACAACTTGCACCCTCAACTATTGAAACCGGACAAGATTCGTCCCTGGTCACGGTTTTGAC
>CBMN010076926.1:0-10138 GCA_000582825.1 Hordeum pubiflorum | reverse complement strand
ATGCCCTGTTTTCTACTAGTGAGTGAGTGAGAAGAGAGAGAGAGAAGACACGGGGTCACGGGCCCACATGTAAGAAACCAAGGGCTAAAATGTCCAAGAGACGCCCAGATACCAGTTAAACCTCATTGACCCGACGGAAACGGCCAGCAGGGAGATTTCTGTAAGGGACACAGACGGAAGAGGGGTGTTTTTGAGCATACCCAAAAATTTGGGGCGAATGCTAGGTGGTGGCTCAAGTTAGGGGGAGAAATGTAATTGTCCCTACAATGTATGATAACTTTACTTATTTGTTGCATAGATTGGATTGAGACAAAGTAAGAGATTGTTTTTGAGTTTTTTACTTGCGAGTGTTTTTGGATTCCATAGAGGTACTTGGCGGGCGAGTGACGGTTTTGGTTGTAGTTAGATAGAAAAATAATGTCTTTCTTTTTGCATGTTATTGCGACATGAGCAACGGTAGCATGTGGCCCATTTCTTGGCGAGGCTCACGATCGGTGCATTGCTTGTTTTTTCAGGGCTGCAGTGAAGTTGCTTAGTGGTTTGCTTGCACTACGCACGTTTGCGCTTGACAAGTGTCAACGGAATGACGTGATGTCCCACCCTGTTCGTTCCAATGCGAACGGTCATGCGGAGAGCTTTGCACGCCACACTACGACAATTATAGTTAGTCCAGGAATAAATAAATAAACTCATTGTTCCAGGGTGAACAGTAGCGGTCACGCGGAGACCCTTGCGCTGTCGCGCGCGTACATTATGCCGGGCTCGGCGATTAGGGGGAATGGTCGCGTGTTATGCGCGTCTTTTTCATTTTTGGACTAACTATAATACTCTTACCAATATAAATATATATCTATATATGTATATATCAATATAAGAAGATCCAAAAGGACAGATCTAACTAATCTCGGTCATCAACCCATGCCATTTCAACGATCTAGATTACTTCGATGATGAGCGCTCAACATATTTAGCGTGCAATTAATATCAGTACCAAATATAAATATCAGTCATAATCACATAATTAACATGCACTTGATATCCTACCTAATTTCAGCGCACAATTAATATTTTACCAAATATTACCCATCAACGCGCAATTAAAGTTCTACCAAATTTCAACTTGGATTGCACGTACGCATTTAATAGTTACAATCTTCCCACTGGACTGTAAGGCACATCGAAGCTGCAAGAACCAAATCCATCATCCCTGACGAAGCCTCTCCCCATGGCCATGGCCAACATCTTCATCTGTTTCCTTCTGCTGTCATCGCTCATCGCTTCGCCTCTGGAGTCCGCAAGGATCGTCCACGAGCACCGCGGCCACATCGCTGCAGGTACTACCTCTCTTCAGATCACAAACAAAGTAAAGCTTCTAAACTTTCTTGGCCAACATCAGAAATCGACTCTGTTGTTTGCATCAGGCGAGGAAAAGCCTGATCGCCATCTACCCGACGGTCTTGGGGAAATCAAGAGGGCGCAACCCCGTCAGTTCGCGCCGCCGGCGCCACAAGCGAACGAGCAACGCTACCCCCCGACCTGGCATACTGGATCCCCGTGATGTCTAACTGTCTGTGCAAACCTGATGAAAAAAATAAGTAATATGAGAATTTTGTGCTTCAGATGATGTGTCGTGTATGATTCTCTTCTTTTATCGTCAGTAGCATCCAGATGTGTTGAATTGCCAGGAATATATGATAGATAAGGTCGATAATCGATCTTGACAATGCGTGTCACGTAGAAAAGTAATTCTGAAACTCCTTCAGAATCGAATCGATATGACACAACTCTGCAAATGATGAACGATATATACATGAACTTGATGCATGTTCCTCCTATGTAAAAATGACAACAATTGGATCCGTTCCTAGTTCTATCGCCTGTGTTGCACTACTTACATCACTAAACCTTTATGTGCTTCATCAAGTGTCCGATGAAGACAGACAACATGAAGACTAACAGCACAAACATCACGGAGAAACCCTGCTGAGGTGATCCTGCTTCCCTAAGCAGTTCCTGAAATAAGGCCGAGATGAAATGATCAGATATCTGACAGTTAATAAAATAGATATCTACATAGGCAATCATTTAGAAATCAGAACAACGGTGAGACCAACATTAGATATTTCAGTGGACAATGGTGCGCCACAATTTTGTGACCCCACATGTTAATTTCCTTCATACAGAACCTCATTACAATATTAGTTAGCTTTTCTTGATCCTTGTCCAATCCTTATCTATCACCAAATGCCAGTCCAAACCTTGTCGATCAAAGGTGTAGTTCTGAAAGTCTTACTGGATTGTCACTTCTGGAAAAAGTAGTTCTGAATGTCTTACTGGATTGTCACTACTGGAAAGTGAAGTCAGTGATTCATCTTTATTTTCAAGTTTATGTTTATCCTAAGAAAACTATTGGTAGAGTTCCTTATCTTTCAACTTTCAATACCAAACATATGTGGTCCCTGAACTCCGTCAGAGTTGTATGACCAACGTTGTGGAGGTGATTTCGTACGGAACGGTGGTCAATCAGCACAAAAATATATAAATTGTTATTATCTCTATCCGGGTTTAAGGCGGACATGGATTTGACAAGCGAAACATGTTATATGCCACCAAAAATATATATCTTTAGATTCGCCATCGAATGAACTTTCTAAACATATATTTTTTTGGTATATTACATGTGTTTTGCTGGTCAAATTGAGGACCTAAAAATCCATGCCCAACATGCAAACCCGGATGGAGGGAGTAGAAAACATGTGAAAAGGGGAAGAAACGTTATATTAGAAACTAAATTATGTTTGAAATATGCAAAAAAAGTGGGTGGATTCCAAAACACACAAATAATTTGAAAAGTACAAAAAATAAGATAAATTCAAAAGTATTGTTCTAGAAATACTAAAATTTTGAGAATAACAGCACAGCCGGAGTAATGAGGCTCGATAATAACCAATGGGTTAGGATCTGAGGAAGCTTAGTTTGGATGATGGAATATTCGCTGTTCTGATTGTTGAGATACTATAAGGTGGAAAAGGTGGGGTTGTGGCAATATATGCGGAATAAACATTTTTTTCACAAATTCACTGGTTTCTTTGAACATCTATGGATTTCTACCTTTTGTTAAATTCCTAGATGTTTCAGTTAATTTTATAGAATAACTTGCTATTTTTTTCGGTTGTGTCTTTCCTTTTAAAATTTATTCAAAACTCATTAAAAAGATTTCAATTGCTTGACATGGTTGCTGTACCATGTCCACACATTAGCCTTACAACTTCAAGTGAGACCAGTTGTTCAATATTAGCAGCTTACTGCATAATTTATCCGGTTTAGATTTCACGGGCCAAAACAAAAACATAGCTAATAGTTGAGAAGTAAAAAAATCTGTTTATTTAGTGTAAATTTTCCTTGCATTGAGGCATCCGGATAATTTTGTATCACAATTACGGACTTAATATATATTTTTAGTAGCAAATCATATCCAGTCCAACATTAACAGTGATTACCTTGTTGGATGTTACACTAAGATTAGTATCTATTGCCCCTCATCAAAAGGAAAATATTAGTATATATTTGAAGTACCATATTATTTTATTTTATTTTATTTTTTGTGGGAGGAAGTACCATAGTTGAACACCGTCTAAGCAATAACATAGATAAGGAAGTTGCATAACCGATCTCGTCATTTGAATGGGGTTTTACCATATCTTGCTGAAGCTTTTTCTGATTTTCTTCTCTTCTGTATATTTGTTCCCCAACAAGCGTCGATACTACAGAGGCACCCTGAACAAAAAAAACATGCAATATAAACAGGTCAAAATAACGAAATGGATTAAATACTTAGTTATCCATAAAATTATTCTGAGTACTGACTCAACGAACAGTATTTAATGAATTTGATCTAGTCGTCTACAAATGAGAAACTCCGGAAAAATGTAAAAGTTCATATATTATGTAGGTTATGAAACTGCTATTCTGAAAATGACACAGTAGCAAAAAAGGGTCCTGATCTGCCTTGATAAACAAACTTGAACAAGAAACTCACTGCATATTTTATTTGAAGCAATAAATTAATCACTAAGTGACCTGAAAAAGACATTAAAAACATCCTTATGTTGAAAATACCAGCCAGTTGTTTATTTTTGGCCATGAGTTCAGATATTCGTCAGTGATGCAGTGTGTTTTGACTGGGGAATGAATTAGTACCTTGGCAGTGCATGAAAGTTTGGCTCCAGAATGATCTATGTATCTAGATGCCTGGGAAGCAAATGAAGACATGGTCAGAAGAAAATGCATGATATTGTTGTTGATGCAGCACCAAACAACAGTAATGTTATCACTCACAGCATCAAACGCTGATGATACTTTCGCCGCATAGCCCATCGTCGCCTCTGACCGAGGGGATGCGTCCTCCTCCTCTGCCTCCTCGGGCACCGGCGAGGGGGGATTGGCAGCAATGTAAACCACCCGCAGCTTGAACTCCTCGATCAACCTACCCGGCCCCCTTGTGAACTGCACAAACCGTCGCATTAGGCTGGAGAAAACGTACCGAATAAACAGGCATCCATCAGTCAGTCAGCAGGAGAACCACAGCGAAAATGAACCTACCAGTTCAGGGACGAGATCTCTCATGGTGGCCCCGTCCCGCGCCACGGCGCTCTGCACGAGGAATTTGTCCTTGCAATGGTGATCCAGCTGCAAGTCCCTTGGAGCCTGCATCGTAACTAAACCGATCCCAGCGCTTCAGCAAGGATGTAAACAATGGGCGTCAGGCAGACAAACCGATGAATCACCTGTGACGCTGCAGGAGCTCCGGGGCAGCAGTATGCCGCAGGTGTGGCGCACCGAGTACTTCCTCGGGTTCGTCGTCTTCACCTGTGGATTGGATATTGGAACCATGGCAATCCGTCACCCTCCCATCCAATGTAGAATGCACCGCAGACAGAGTAGCAGCAGAGCGCGAGGACATCAGAGGAGGGTATTCAGTTACTCACCTTGAACGCCACGTACTTGTCGGTCTTGTTGATCAGCTGCATGCAGCACGATCGCTGCCTCTTGACCTCGTCTTCTCGATCAGGGCACGGAGAAGAAGCAGGAAGAGGAAAATCAGCCCAAGAGAGGACCGAGATGCGCCGCTGCATTCAGGTAGGGTTCTTGAAGGGCACTTACAGGGGATCTTGAGCTCGGACGGGCAGACTCGAAGCAGAGTGCTGCTCATGGCTCCGATCAGAGAACCCTGCGAGAGCCCGCAACAGCGAAGAGATTCGATCGTTGCTCCTGCTTCTCAAGAACCAAACCAGTGCAGTGAACTGGACGGCGCGAGAGGTGGTTGGGCCGGCGGTGGTTCCTGCCCCCGGAAGCAAAGTGCGGGAATAAATCGCAATGATGATGATGACGATGATCTGGAGCCGCGGGGAGGAAGCAGACGAATAAAATACTTCCTCTGCGCCCACGCTTCCCAAAATCTAAGTTTGATCATGAATTTGACCAACTAGATCAATTGCGGCGGGAGCAAAACTATACCACTGAATTCGTATTTTCGATATGAATTCAAGGGTATAGTTTTTAACCCCGTCGCAATCGGTCTCGTTAGTTAAATTCATGGTCAAAGTTTAAGCTCGAAAACCGATGACGCACTATAGAACGAAGGGAGTATCCTCAAGAATAGTGGTGGTTTTGGGGACATGAAGTTTCCGCTCCCGAGCTCAAATGAGCTCNNNGAACAGTAAAATCGAAAAAAAATCAAAAAATGATTAAAAAATTCTAAAATTTTTTCGTGAACAACATTGACAAAATATCTAAGTGCGTGCAAAAATTTGACCTGAAATAACATTCCTATAAGGCGTGGCAAAAAAACAAAATCGATACTCTGAAATTTTTGCACGCACTTAGATATTTTGCCAATGTTGTTCACGAAAAAAATTCAGAATTTTTGAACATTTTTCGAATTTTTTTCGATTTTATTATTCACCGAGCTCATTTGAGAGCTCCGGAGCAGAATGGTACTTTCCTGGTTTTGGCCTCGTCTTTAGCCGTTCTTGGGTCCTGTGTGTCCTGGGTGGTGGATTGGGTGGGTTGCAGCGCAGGCTGCAGAGCCGCCGGCGCCGGGGGATGTGATCTCGCCATCGCATTTGGTAGGATGCGGCGTCCACGTTAGGCTAAGCTCTGCTCTGACGGTGCCTCCTCCGGATTTTCCCCTTTCTAGCTCGGCTTTGCGACAATGGGACGTGACATTTCTGTTGTTTGTTTGCTGATTGTGGGATGTGATGCGTTACCATACAACTGAATTTTGCCTTCTTCTTTTTTCGAGCAACAACTGAATTTTGCCCGTGTCACTGTAAAAGGACACTCAAAAGTGAAGATATGTACTGCAGTCTCTTTATCGGGAAAAAAAAATGTACTGCAGTCTACTAGTTGGACCTGGGTAACTGACTAATGGATTGGGTTGTCTGCTGCACTGCAAATGGGTGGATTATCGTGTATTCTTGTTGATTAAAAACCGCCGGGGGGTGGGTCAGGGCCAGGCAGCAGTGGTTGCGAAATCAATTATCGGTGAGATATCAGCTTCAGCACCACGACCAACTCGAATATTTTCAAAGCATCGTCAGACCGCGACTGGGTTTACCCACAATCTGGAGGAGAGTACTGTACCAGGTTGACTGCGATGGAGTTTCGCACTCGCGCTTTATGGCACACCCATCACAATTTTTATTAAAAAACACAGCCACAAGTCCATAGCATTCACCGCACTCTTCTTCTACTTTTCTTCTTTAGCTTTCAGGCTTTGCATAGTCACTGTCCAGTGTCCACCAATCTAGATGTAATATAATTATAGTACTTTTTAAGACCCGATCCACAACGCTTCATCACCCAGTTTCTGTTTGGTGGGCCATCGTTCAAAATACTCTTCATTAGGTTCTGCATAAAGTTGCAGCTCTGCCAGATACTGCTCACCTTTTGTGTTGTATTAGTGTTGCCTGAAAGCTTCATATTACATACCCATCCAAGACCTAAGTATCAGCAGTAATGCTGAGAAACTTTGCACCAGAATCCTATTTGACGCTCGTAGGCGCTGCTATATGACGCCCACAGCGCTCTGCACGAGGAATTTGTCCTTGAAGGGGAAGGTTTGTCGCCCACGTCTACAATTGGTGTGGGCCTGACCATAAGAGTCTAAACGTTACTCCCTCTGTCCCATAATATAAGAGCATTTTTGACACTAATGTCAAAAATGCTCTTATTTATGGGAGGGAGGGAGTAGTTTTCTTGAGTTAGGTTTTGTCAGAATTGCTTTTTTTCATTCTTCTTTAGTTCTCTTTTCTTTCACTTCTCATATTTTGATTAATTTTAATAAAGCCAGTCTTAAAATTAAAGTCAAATATGTTTTTGTATGGGAAAAATAAAAATGTTCACATGCATGAACAAATACTCATGTAATTTAATAAAGTCCACACGTACTTTTCGAATAAATTTAATATAAAACTAAAAGAGTTCAGTATTTACAAGAATATCCGTTTCGTTTTAAAAAGTGCTCACACATTTAAAAGAAAGATCATGTAATTTTGAAAAGTGTTCACACATTTTCAAAAATGTTCATCGTGAATTCTACAAATAGTCATTGACTATTTCCAAAATTTTCAATTTAAAATTTCATCATTTATTTATTTTTAAATCTTCATGTTTTCTAAAAATGATTTTTTATAAAAAAAATACTTACAGGAAAAATAAATAGAAATGAAAATAGAAAATAATAAAAAAGGGGAAATAGGAAAATTTAGTTCGTCATAAAGGATCACTTTATTAAAAACTAAAAAATACAAAAGGAAAGGGAATAAGAAAAGGGAAAATGATAAGAGAATGAACAAACTAGGATAAAAGAAATAAAAATAAAAAATAATAAAATAAATAAAAATAAAACATACAAAAAGTGTTGACGTGTCCTAAAAATGTTGATTTATTTGTCACGGAATGTTTATGTTCTGTTAGAACCAAAGATCGAGGGAAATAAAAAGCAAAATATAAATGGAAATGAGTAAAAGGGAAAAAAGTAAAGTAAATAAAAAATAAAAAATAAAAAATAGAACACATAAAATAAAGTAAAGTAAAAATTAAAAATGATCATTCATATTCCATTAAGTCCAGATAAAATGTGTTCCATCTATGATCCGATTGGGTTGTGTGGGTTATTCCCTTAGGCAATGAGTTGAGGCATACATGTGCACCTCTATGTACTTGTGCACAAGATCGTTGATATGGCTTTGCTTCAGTTGATGTTATTTGTAAGTGTGTTACATGCAACGCATTTGTCTCTTGTCTTCTTCTCGTTCTAAGACTCCGTAGAAACCCGGGATCCCTTAGATTGATCCAGGAGGAGGTAAAATGCGGGGACACATGGAAGGCTACACCTGTGATAATAAGGATTAGTACTGTAGCCGAAAGCAACACCTTGGAAATCATGAGGTGCACTCACTAATCGTCCAGTGCATTTGTATGGATACATCCTTAATAATCAAGGTAACGTCGCGCGACGATAAGGTCCTTGGTTGGACAATAGACACATGTTGCAGGTTGATGATCGATCGTGATGTTATTTGGACACATCCCCCACATCTAATCATCTAGAACACATCATAGTGGTGTCTACCAGAACCATGTTGAAAATTAAGATAAGATCCTAAGTGCAAGTATAAGGTTGTATGGAAACCTCATCATAATGCTTATTTCGATCTATTTGATCTCTCCCTTAATCACGGTTACTATTTGTTCGGTCCGGAGAACTGAAACTTCTTATGAGAATGATAGTTTGCTTGAATCCTAATCTAATAGTAGAACTTCCCATGGGTTTGATACCTATGATCACCCTTGGGGAAAGAGGTGACGACTATCTACATCCGAAGGATCAGAGGTAATCAAGATCCCACACCCATCCCTTAGGAAGGTGATGTATCCACTCTCTAGGTATTTTCTTTGATCCCGTTCACCCTTATGCTAGAAACTAATGTAGAGGGAAGTTGATTGCTTGGAGATTCCTCTTCCTCCTTTCCCTTCATCTTCTCGGAACTTTTGGCAGCATGGTGATGTCTCTCCTCTTATTGGTCTAGTCCAGAAGAAGACATGTCTCCCAAAAAAATTATAAACCTGGGAGGAAAAACTCGCCATACGGAGATCAAAAAAATTGCCATAGAATATATAAGAGGTTTTTCATGGGTAAGGGGTCCACCTGCCAAAGACGGGTCAGAGAAGAGGCCCCACCTTCCTAGGCTCCCCCTGTAGTTACCCTGGTAGGGTGGGCGCTTAGGCTAGGCCCATAGGGCTCCTCCATTCTTCACTGAAATTTCCGAAACTTAGTTTATTTTTAGATTGGATGAATTAGAGTCTTTGGCCGGTTCTGATATTCCCTTTTAATAAATTATTTAGGAAATATTCCTTTTTAATAAGCTCAACCTCCTCACTAATGGGATCATCGAAAATGTAATGTTTCAACCTCTGACCATTTACCACCCTTGATTTTCCTCGGTACCGGTGCGGGTTATTTTTGCACTCCTTTAACCTGAATTTAAACCGAAATATTTCATTAAAACTGATATATTCGCTTTGATATTGCTACTAATGACTAATGATGCAAAGGATTCCAATATCCAATCTTTATTTTGTTTCCATAGAAAATGGGCTATTTATGGACAAAAATAAGCCCATACATGTAAAGGAGTAGAGTGAAAATAGAAGATATCAAGCGGGAGGCGACGCAGAGGAGTCAGAGTAAACGATGGCGTTTGATACGACCTTCACCGCTCGTATGGATGGTTGTATGACCTGAACAACTTTTATAAAAATCCCGATGCCAAATGAGCAACAAAACAAGCCGACACAACATCATGTTTGCAGCAACCATCTCCATCAACCCTAGCCTCCACAATTTCCCATCTCCATCTTCATAGCCACCTCCTTCATCGCCACCATAGTTCTCAACCATCTAGCCATACTTGTAATCGTGTATCACATCCGGCATCCATTGTAAGATATATATCAAGCAATCCTCATGATGTGTTCTTCAATGAGTTCTTCGTGTGATATGATCTCCATGTGTGAGTAGTTCTGTAAGGTCATGGGTTGTGTAAGTGCATCTAGTGCCCCTTAGTGATTT
>CBMN010076925.1:0-10937 GCA_000582825.1 Hordeum pubiflorum | reverse complement strand
CGCCCCGTCGCCCCCAGTCCCCGCCGCTGCAGCAGCGTCGTCGCCCCCAGTCCCCGCCGCAGCAGAAGTGTCTTCGCCCCCAGCCACTTCCTCGCCCTCCGCCCGTTCGTCCTCCGCCACGTCCTCTCGGCCGGCGCATCGGCCCCTTGCCGCCGTCGGAAGGCCTCCGTGATAGACATGGGCCAGCTCATTTCGCGGCCGCTGAGGGATAGCACCGACGAAGCCGGCTTAAGGGTACGCAAGAGGCGTGACAAGGGATTGCGGGAGGTGATAGATCTCAGTGCGAATAGGGTTCAAGCGGACGAGGCCAATGCCGCCAGGTGGGATATTGGCGATGTGAGCAACATCACGCTTGAGGAGGCGCCGGGGGATTGGCCCAAAGAGGTAGCCATTTCAATCTCATGGGTCACTGGCTTAAGAAGAAATTTACTTACATAGCTTGCTGATATGCAGAGTAAAATGGTTAATGCAGCTGCGTTCGTCTGAATGGCATTTACTCATATATGCATAGTTGACTAGTGACAGTAGCTTTTTAAATGGCTGTTTGTGAACTTGTTAGCTAGAGAGAATGCACTCACAAACCTAGCAGAAATTTCCTCTGGATGAAAAAATTCACTATGACCTGTAGCAACTAGTATGATTTGGAAATGGATATTTTTGGGTTCCTCACAAAGAGTGGATGTTTCACTCCTAAAGGGTTAACCATGCTTTCGAAGTCTAGGTCTGTTAAATGGATTAGTTAGTGCACTGTCGATTAGCCTGCCGTTGTGACTCTTTTCAACAGTTCTTCAAATAGAACTCCCATATTTTGTATTTGTCTATTTCAGGATCTGTCTGAATTGTTTACACCTCTCACAAATGAAGAAGAAAGTGAAGTAGACAACTTATTGAATGACAGTGGTCACAGGTACACATGGCAACAATTCATAGTAAATTTTATTCAATACTTCTACTTTATCTTATTAGCATCATGAAGCATTAACCATCCTCTTCTGTTTGCAGTAAAACAATAATAGTGCTGCATAAGCGTTCAAACATTGAAATTACCAAAGAGAAACTATGGTGTTTGAGGCCTCGTGGTTGGTTAAACGATGAGGTGAATATTCATATGGAGGAACCTCCTTCATCAAAGAAAAACATCCTGAAGAATATGTTTAAATGCTGTTCCATTATTTCTTAGCTTGATGTCGCAAGGCTTTATCTTGTATTCTGTTTTCCCTGCTTTCAGGTCATCAATTTGTACCTTGAATTATTAAAGGAGAGAGCAGAAAGAGAACCCAAAATATTTTTAAAATGCCACTTCTTTAACACATTCTTTTATAAGAAGGTTAGCTGATCCGCATTCTTTGCCTTCTAGTACTTCACAGATGGAATATTCTTCCAGTCTGTATTCTGCTACTTACATCAGTTATGGCTTATATCTGCTAGCACTGTCCAGGTTATGTTTCTGCCTTGGTTGCTGGGATTTGATAATACTTTTGTCGTAGTGGGTACTGCTAGCAAGTTTTTGTGTAGGAAACTGGCATTTCAAGCATATGGGATCATTCATCATTCATTAATTTAAGATTATGCATCTCCTGCATGTAAGGGTGGGTAAAAAATCTCCTTAACGGATCGTGAGCTCGTCTTAAAAAATGAATCGATTATTCTCATCACTTTGTTAAAAACTGAGATGTGTCGTTAACTGGCTTGTTAACTCGGTTTGAAATTGCTTCAATTATTCGTGTTACTTTGCTTAAAACTGGAGTCGATTTTGAATTAAACTCGACTATGCTCTGGCTCGTCTTGTTAGCTCAATTTTAAAATTGCTTTGAAACTTCAAATAATATTATATTAAATCAAAACGAGCCAGTTCCGAACAAAGTGTGACAATTAGTCTACCCAGGCCTGGCTTGTTTTCCACCCCTACCTACATTCCTTGATCTGTTTACCCATGCCTCATGGTTACGCAAATTCATGACTGTTTTGTTGAAGTACAATACAGTGTGATGCCTGTTATTCTTATATCACTGCTGTATGTTGCCCATCCAGCACGAGTCTACATTCTTTTTCTGATTGTCAGATCCCCTTGCTATTTGACTATGTTAATAACCTTGCTTGTTAGATTTTTTCGTCATAAATTTTAACATGTAGCTTGACTAAGCGGTGGACACCTCATGACATTCTGTGTTCTTGTTCAGCTTGCTTGTGGAAAAACTGGTTATGACTATCAATCTGTTAGAAGATGGACAACCCCCAATAAGTTGGGTTATAGGCTTGCGGAGTGTGAGAAAGTAAGTTGCTACTGGATCCACTTTTCTTGTTACTAGCCTTTTCTTTACATGTTCATTTTTCACGTTACGCTTACCTTTAGAATCTGGTTGCAGATATTTATTCCAGTACACAGAGATGTACATTGGTGCTTGGCAATTATTGACATGAAGGAAAAAACTTTTCATTATCTTGATTCTTTTGGTGGCAAGGACGGTGCCGTACTGAGGATACTGGTAGACTTAACTGATGTCTTTGAAATAAAATACTATATCTGCTTAACTGATGTCTTCGTATAAAGTACCATCGACGACCTTCAATTACTTATCTCATGAGTTGTGAAAAAAATGGTTCCTTAACAATCCAACGATTGTGTATAAACTGTGAGGTGATTGTCTGAAATCGTTCTGTGGTACACATGGTTTGGTTTCTCCGTGTGGATGACAGAGCTAGTTCGCATTAGTAGTAAAAAGTGGACTATTGTTTTACGACTGATCTATCCGTGTCATTCACATTATGACTGATCTATGTGTGTGATCAATTCTCTATGATTTATATAAGGAAAATGTTTACATGTTTTTTCATGATATTATTGTATCTTATAAACCTATGTACTTCAGACCCCTCTTTTATCTTTCATTATTTAAGATGTTTGCATGTTTAACTTACCAAGCAGCAAATTAACAATGTTTGCGTGTTTAACTTACCAAGCAGCAAATTAACATTATTATTTGGAAATTTAAAATATATATCCATTGGTTTCAGTTGTAGTTTGTTTTGCTAATCATTTCTGTATTTGTTAAATTGGATTTATGTTCTCCTGTTTCTGTCAGGCTAGATATATTACGGATGAATTGAAGGACAAGAATAACATAGAGATAGACACGAGTTCTTGGCGGGAAGTATCTGTTCATCTTCCTTTGCAACATAATGGGTACACTTTCTTTCCACTGCTTGTAGGCCTACATTCAGCTGTGACTTAAGGAATAACAGTTTTGTTTTGTTGCCCCAAACAACTCATATGAAGTGTCAATTATCACCACTCAGTGCTTTACTGCATTTTCAGCACCAATTGTTGTTTACCTGAAAAATCTGTGTTGTATTCTTTATAGCAATAAGTACACATGGATTTGTTTGATGTGGAACTTCTTCTGTAACAGATGGGATTGTGGTATGTTTATGCTCAAGTTCATCGATTTCTACAGCAGAGGTCTCATACTATCTTTTAGTCAGGTGTGTATAACAGACATCTTCTGACTGTCAACTTAATAAATATGCTTGATTAGGGTTCTGTGGAGGTGCTTGAGTTTTTGTGAGCTCGAGGATTTTCAGAATAGGCTGCCAAAAGGGCTTATGCAAAATCAAGTTCAAATTGAAGACATGAGGCTTAATCTCTCTTGCACACCCATATACCGTGGGATATGTGTTTACCTTGTATTATGTAGTTTAATTTGGTTAAATCAACTACTCTTCGCAGGAACATATGGAATATTTCAGGAGGCGGACAGCAAAGGAGATCCTGAGATTAAGAGCTGATTAAGAATGACTTGTTTATGACCAACATTCAGACATTTTCCGAAGGTATTCTTCTTGCATTCCGCTTGCCAAGATGCGAGGAAGTATTTCTCGGCTGTCAACAACTGGAGTTGTGGTGATTATAAGCTCTAGGAGTAATCACCATGCCACCGCAGTTTTGTAAGATCTTTAATTCTTATATTCATCTAGGATCTGATTTTGATAGAATAGAGGGTTGGAAAAGAGATATATAGGGAAGACAGTAAGAAAAGTTTAGAAGTAGAGTGCTCTGCTCACCCTGATGGCATGTAACAATAATTGCGATTTGGAACTAAAGAGAGGTTGACCTTGTACCTCTTATTCTATTAACTTAACATTGCATGTACTGTTGTGGGAACTTAACCAGGCCGTGAGTATCCGTGATCGTTATTGCAAGTTTGCAACATCCACAACTGGTGTTCTATAGAGAAAAAGAACATCACACATCAATGTCAGTCAGAAGTTTCAACAGATTGACAAATGTTGTCGTTGTAAGGAATTTGATCCTAGTTTTTGGAGTAACTTGGCCCTAGTTTCTGAATTCCTTCATTTTTTGCGATGCTACCTTTTGATTTCCTCTGAGCACAGACCAAAATATCTTACATAAACCTTCAACGAGTATAGATTCACATTTAAGTATTTAACCAAGTCAGAAAGTGGCAGTCTAAAAAAAAGTCAGAAAGTGGCAGAAACATGCAAGATGCTGCCTTGAAGTGGAGATCATGTATGCCTCTCCCTGGATAGCAGGCCCGAACTGTTGCTGAAAACCCCCAAACCCAAACAGTCCGAATTAATTATACATGTAGTATTTGCAATTCTACATTCAGATAATCACCACAAGTTTACACCTTCTTACATGTAGGCGCACAAGTGACCTCCCAATTACAGATCAATTCATTCAGCAGGATAGATCCAGCTATATTACACTGTCATGCCAAACCAAGATCTAACCAACAACAATGGGAAATCCCATTTTTGTACGAAGTCTACATGTTCCATCAGACGCCCAAGAATGCTCTGCACTGGGACTCCCAATGCTCCTTAGCCAGACGGACACGCTCAACTCGCTCCATCTGCATTCTCTTCTCCCAGTACTCCGGACAACTGTGGATAGTTCAACAATTCAACACTGATGAATTAATCACCAGAGGCAGAAATACACTCTTTCTTGTCATATATCTCTGTTCACTTAGAACTTGCCAGGGTGTGCACTTACCTATAGCTTAGTAGCATGTTCAGCTCATCCAAGTGCACAGCATTAGGAAAGACCCCAGCCTGAAAAATGGGAAATTAGGTCAGTCAGCTGGGGCATCCACAAACATCTGTTCCATGGAACTGAATATTCATACCTGCCGGCACAAAGGGCACTTTGATCTGTGTTCTGCGGACTTCAACCCATCGACAATCGTCACCGCTGCAGCAGAGCAGCAGCACAAGTAGCAAAATATGTGGCCACAGGAAAGAGAGACTGGATCAAACATTGTGTCCTGCAAAAACAAGTTATACGAAAGATTGAGTAAAAGTTATCACGACTGTAGCTTGAAATAATATAACTAGTGTATGTTGGTGCGCCGTGCAAGAACATTCTTGATACTAAATGATCTTGGCCTAGATGTCAGAAGTGCAAACCCACCAAGCAAATCGAACATGTCAAGCCGATGTCAACGCGCATAGAGTCAAAGAGGTTGCACGAGAGCGTTGGCTGGTCATCATCGAAAGTGAGAGAACAGTCGCCAAAGAGCTCCATCGCAGCCTCGTTGTTCTTGCTTCTTCTCAGGTTCATGTAGAAAGCCATCAGCTCAGACAGCCATGGGGATTGAAGTATCTCAATGTGCAGGCTCTGGGCTTGCGCTTTGAACTCCTGCCCTTGCTTCGAATAATGTACCTGCAGAGTAGATGCTTTTGGTCATTCTTTTATCTGAAAGTACAAAGACCGCTAAGAACTCGGTAGCTCTATTCTCATTTCTGATTGGGGAGAAAGAAACCAACATTCTTTGAAGAACTGACTAGAAAAATATGACAGTACAGTTAAAAAATGCCTTCCTTGAGCATAGTCTGTGTGATTCCTATATGCATTCATATACCAGGACTTGACAGATTTTGCTTGTTGAAGCCTAAAACCAATATCTAGTTACTTATCTTATCTTCCTTTTGTTAATATTGTGTCGAGAACGTAGATGCTAGTATTTTTCACTTCTAAAGAAAAGGCATGACAAATGCCATACCTTGTCATACTTCTTCAGGATCTTCCTCATTGCCACGGCGTTTATAATCGCATACGTGACCAAGTCTTTGCCTTGCCGTATCAATTGCCCGTGGCCCTTGTGACACCTGTTGGTGAACCACATGACATATTTCTTGAATCCGGACGCCAAGTGCAATTCCAGGAGCTTCTTGGCCTTCTCGTTGAAGCAGCCAGCGACGGCTGACATCTCGTTGAGAAGGGACGGGAAGAAACTGCCATCACACACTGCATATTGTTTTCAATGAATTGTCAACTAACAACCACGAAAGGTAAAATATAGTTCATCATTGAACTTGAATATTCTCGGCGCCAGTTGGAACCATGCATGAGAAATATTATTTGTTTGTCGGCACTTTGTTGTTTTTATAAGAAGAAAAAAGTTGCAAAAATCAGAATGAGCAACTTGATTACTGTAAACTGTAAAGCTGGAGTCAGAGGAACAGATGCACCAATGGCAGTAAGCTCCTTGCTGAACCTATGAGCACATGACAGTTGACTCTACACTGGTTGGTTCCCCTTAGTATTATACTAGAATTATTCCAAGCGACTTTACTAACATATGCCATCGCGTTCAGTGCTTTGGCTCTTAGCAACATTAGCATTATTGATCTGTTATTAGATGTGTCCACAGTAAGGTTTAGTGCGCCAAGAGTCGGTGGATGTCGTGCCCTCTTAGTCGTAGTGGTAGCGTAGTGACGCCTCCATGCTGCGATGTTCCGTGGGCAGAATTTATTTTTCTTGTTGCTGACAAACCGATTTGAGGTTGCTTGCCGTGCTCGCCGCACGGTTAGTCTGTGGGCAGAATTTAACCACCCTGGGTTTATGTTTTTGGGTAGAATCGATCTTATTAAATCTTAATCAATGGCAGGATGTTTCTGAACTGAGATTAGAAGACGTAAGCGTGCAACCTTTGCAACTACGTGATGGTTCAGTCCTGAATTCTTGCTATGCACAACGCCTATGTGTTTTGTTAGACCAAACGGTAACTCCAAATTCGAACCAGATGGTGAAGATCTTTGATTTTTCTTCAAAATTCTAGGGGACCCTGCTAGAAGTTATCACGGATCGGCGCAGCGAGGTGAAAGGAAAAAAAAATCTCAACAAGCTGGTAATAAGATGAGATATGTGGACGTGGTAAAATATGCATGTGGATCTTTTTTTTTTTTTGAATTTTTCTGTGGATCTTTTCTAGCAAGGATCTCCTTGTGGAATAAGAGTGGTGCAGGTTCCATGCAGAATTTGTCAAGCTGATCGCGGCGTGAAGCAACCGAAATGCCAAAAATATTGGCAGTTTGGCGCTGACAGTGACAGGGTTCCGGTCATCTTGTAGGTTTGTCATTTTGCCGTAGGGGGAATCCACCACGGACCTATTCAGAAAGAAGAAGAAAAAAGCACCGGGAAAAGATTCCGGTTATTCATTTTTTCGCGAATGGGAAAAAGATTCCAGCTAGTAATACGGTGCTCTGAAGCGCGGGTCAAAAATCTGCACACCGGGAAGGATTCCGGGTGGCGCGCGAGGCTCTAGAGCGCGGGTCAAAATTGGCACAGGGAAGAAATCACAGACTGAATCCCCCGCAAAAAAAGAAAAAAGAAATCACAGACTGAAACAACAACATCGGAAAGAGAAGAACTGAAAATGGTCGTGGTGTTTTGTTTACCGGAGCAATGGCCGTGGCACCGGGCCGCGGCGTCGGCGTCGGAGGCGGTTTTGGGGTGCGAGGTGCTGTGGTGGTGGGAGCGGCATTTCTTGAGCATCTTCTTGAGGCGCTTGAGGCCCACGGCGGGGAGCTCCTGCTCCTGCTCCGCCGTCCTCATCCCCCGCATGTACGTCTCGTACCTCTTGGTGAACTTCATGGCTGATCCCGCCGCCCGATCGAAGCTCCAAGGGGCCAAACGAAGGCACCAGAATAACAAGGAAGGATTCCGAATTTCTGCTGGCCGCGGAAGAAATGGCGGGCTAGCGGGGGACGACTGCTGTTGCGTTGGATGGTGGATCAAGCACGAGAAAGAGGCAGGCGGTGGCGGAGGAAGGAGGGAGAGTCACGTGCCGGCGGGCGGAGCGGTTCACGTGAAGAGGCAAGGAGGGAGGTGGGAGGAAAGCTGCTTGCTTGCTGGACGACGGGCGCGATTAGGGACAGAGACGGAGAGAAAACAGAGGCAGCGGGCGGGGTCGTGTCGTTTCCCCTGCTTTGCGACGCGTGTGCCGGTCGCACTCCTGCCGCGACGAGGATATCAGGATAGGGCCCGTACTACGATCGCCCATTTCAACCAGAGCCGGGAGCGCCGAGCGCGCGACGGAGGCCAGCTTCGCCGGAATGCCGGGAATGGAATTTACCCCCGTGACGAACGTGTTGCAGTCGCAGCGCACGGCGCAGGGCTTAAGTGTAAGCAAACCGGGGTCGGATAGGCCACGGAACGGAAGGGCTGCATCCGTCCGTCCGTCCAGAAGGAAATGCCATGATGTTACGTGCCCATTCATCGTTCGTTCGCCTAACCGGATAACCGCCGGACTCCATGCAAGTCTCGTGTTTGCCTAGTACTACTATTACTGTACTTCCTTCCCTTTTGTGGTTCTGCACCACCGTCCTCTGCTTCCATCGAATGCGCGGCCGTTTGTAGATACTTCCACGTACATAGTACGAGTATTTCTCAAGATCCAACATTGCCACGTACGCAGTACGGGGTGGGGGTGCATGCGGACGCAACTAGTCGCAGATTATATATAATTTCTTTAAGAAAAAAAATGCTGCTTCCCTACTGCTAGCACGACAACGAGTTGGGCTCTTCTCGTGGAAATGCACGAGTATGATCTTTAGGTTGCACCCCTTTAATTTTCTGGCAAGATCGTATTCTAGAAAAAAAAAAAAACCTGGCAAGATCCAAGTGTCGTGTGGTTTAAAGGCAACGTACTGCTGTCATAGGCGCCTCAGCATGCTAATCTAGCTACTAGCCCAAGGAACGGAACGATGCTAATCAATCAGCTGCAACGGCACGCGTTGACGAGCACGGTTCATAATTAAACAATGCCTGGTTTCCCTCAAAGAAAAAACAAAAAACAATGCCTGGTTTGAGCGTATCGGCCACGAAAGATCCAGTTGATTCCCTAAAGTTATTGGCTCCTAGCTAACAAAGTCGATCGAAACTTTCTTATCGTCGACTCTGACCAAAGACCGGCATTTCCACGATAGAAGGAGGTGCCGGTCGAGTTAAGACCTACTAGTTGATGCCAGCTTTGTTTGGACAGGAAGAAAGACTGCAAATTAAAAATGGGGACTGCTACGCGTCCACAAGCTGATCCGTACGAAACATCCATCACCTCGACGGCCGTTCTATGTACGCGCACACCCATCCGATCTACTTTTGTTACGCGGCTCGATCGCCTCTCTTGACCCATTAATTCCTGAAACAACGGTCGAATTGCAGAAACAAGCGCTTTGTTATAGAATAACTTTATAAAATCGGTCGTTTCCCCCGACTCATTAATTCCTGAAACAACGCTCGAGTTACAGAAGCAAGCGTTTTGTTGTAGAATAACTTTGCAACATAGATGAGGTTACAGAAACCTTTACAATAGAGTTTATGTTGCAGAAAAACTTTTGCAACAAAGAGCATGTTGCAGATTTTTTTTTAAGAAAGATCATGTTACATAATTTTTTTTGCAAGAAAGAGCATGTTACAGAATTTATTCGAAACAAAGATCATGTTGCAAATTTTTTTTGCAACAAGGAACATGTTGCAGAAATGTCCCTTGATCGCAGCAGCACCTGTGGACAATTTTTTTGCACCGCAGGACCAACGCCCGTGCCGACAACAACTCCCGTGGCGAAACATCCATTAATTCCTATGCGTCAGCGGCGGACAGCGGAGGACAGACCAACAGGACACGCGTCAGCTGGTGCGGGCGGCGGATGCACCAAAAAGATCAGCCGGGTGAAAGTAATCATTTCCCTTAAAATTGCAAATAGAAGCAACATGTGGTTGGATGGTTTAGGAGAGCAGCGATAAATTCAGTAGACCAGGGATCAAATGGTAGGTTTGACACTTTGATGTTTCACAAAGATGGACTGTTCTTTTGGTGGGAGGCAACATCCCGGTCGATAGCGAGGTGCCTACGATAACGTCGTCAATATCAAGATCCATGAATTTAGTCTTTCGAAGGTGTCATAAGAGTATAGTATGCATATGCACAATACCGGAGCTACGTCCAGGCCAAACCAGGCCATGGCCCGTCCACCCGGACAATATTTCAGTCAATACTAGTGTTGGGCCATAAGAGCATCTACAACCACGGTTTGCTAATCCGTACCCACAAACGCCCGCGAACGACCGGTCAGTCCTCAAATCTGTTTGTTCACATCCGAGTCTCTCATATTTGACCCCTAGATCCATACAAAGCATGCAAAAGAAACTCGTACATACTACACACTACGTACTACCTTAGTTTTCGTCGTCAGATATGTCCACGACGTCAGTGCCGGACGGCGGGTAGACGGGCGCGTTGGAGGGCTCCGGCTCCTCGTCCTCCTCCTTGAGCTCATCCAGGTAGGCGAGCATCTCCGCCTCCTCTGTGGCGTGCTCTGCCTCCATCTTCTGCTGATGACGCCGTCTGGCCTCCGCATCCGACTCCGAGCGGATAGAGTCGAGGATGTCCTGCTACTCCGCCTGCAGATCCGCATCACCGGCGTCCCCTACATCCTCGTCCGGCTCCGGCTCCTCCTCCTCCTCAACCTCCTCCTCCTCCTCCTCCTCATCCAACTCCTCCTCCGGATCCACTACATCCGGAGGTAGCCCTGGGGTGATCCAAGCTTCGCGCCTTGCCCGGACCTGCAGGAGCTGCAGCCGGCGCTCCAGCGTTAGAAAGTGGCGGCGGCACGCGGGGGGGGGGGGG
>CBMN010076924.1:45-11755 GCA_000582825.1 Hordeum pubiflorum | reverse complement strand
CCCCCCCCCCCCCCCCCTTTAGAAGTAGAGATCTCAATTATATATATATCGTTGAAGCTATATATCGCCCAATGCTAAACGGAGTTCCCTCTCGCCCTCGGCGGGCGCTCTGCTGGGTCGGCCTTTATTGTAGCATGTTTTTTCACACGCCACAAATTTTGATTTCGTTTCTTTTGGTGTCCTTTCTTTTTCTACAGTTTTCTTTCTCCTTTTTTTTATCATTTCCCATTTTCCTATGTTTTTATATTTCCTTGTTTCGTTTTTAGTTTTTTAGTTTTTTTTGACACAAGTCTTTTTCAAACGCATTGTTTATTTTTCATATACATCAGGAACATTTGTTATGCATTTTTAATATTTTATATACATGGTTATTTTTTTCAAATACATGATTAACATTTTTAAATATATGTATTGATGTCTATTTTTGTACACATTTTACATTTCTTGTATACATCTAAATCATTTTTATAAACAGTTAACGTTGTTAAATAAAAAATGATACTTTTTTAATATTTATTCTGAACATTTTGTCAAATACATTGTAAAAAAATCAGATAGATATTGAAACATTTTTTGTCTGATATGAGTTTCTCTAAACTATGCAGAAGTTTCTTTACATTGGATAGACATTTTTTTAAAATATCACAAGATTTTGTATGAAACGTGTGAACATTCTTCTAATTATGAATTTTTTTAAATACACTAAATATTTTTTTTAAATAAAAAACATTTTTATATTATATAACATTTAGAAAAATGTCTTGTACGTTTGTTTGGAACACGTGAACATTTTTTGAAATGTCACATTCAGTTTTATGAATGTTACACATATTTACTAAACTTGAGCCAATATTTTTGCACTGCATTTATATTTTATGAAATTATTGTTTCATACTAAATGTGTTTAGTCTTACAAAAATATAAACAAAACTAAGAAGAAGAAAACAGCATGATGGGACACAGATAGAGGTCCTACCCAATGCCTTAAGCTCCATCTAGTAAGTTGGTGCTCGCACACATGCTTTCAGGCCCTAAATAAACATAGACACTTAAAGAACAAGATAATACCCCCACGTGTTGTTGCGGGAATATTTTGCAACATATTTCAATGTGATTCGTTATATGGAAAATGAATACTTGAAGTAATAATATAAAAAGCTAAAACTGAAATACATATAATTGTTTATGTTTGATTACTATATAGTTGTAAAATGTTTATTAAATATAAATAGCATAATATAATGAAACTTCTCATCTATGTTTGCATGTTGAAATGGGTCTTTTTTCATGCATGTTTCATGATGAAGTGGCATGCTTGCATGTTAAGAGACATATGGTAGTGGAGGTGGACAGTGGCAGATCTAGGATTTTTTATCACAGGGCGGTCCTTCTAAAAAATGACAACTAATATGACATATCAACATTCTAACTTATTGCTTTTTTTTGCTAATGCTACATAGAAACATATCGATATAGTCTTACAAATATACTAAAATTATCAATTATGTCTCAACTTTGCATAAAAAAGCCTACATAGCACATACCTTGAAAAGTTCAAAGAAGACTATGTTCCTTGCATGACCATGAAATTATTAATTATGAAGTATATCATCTTTGTTCACCTTGGAGGAAAATATCTCGCTCAATGTATGTGACTAAAGACTGAACTCATGGCAGATGCTCTCTCCGGTCCTCTTCATTCTTCAATAATAATTTATTTCTATCAATCATAATGGCATTATTGAACATGTTATGTGCCAAATTATGTGTATATGTTCATCAGTTCATCTACATGTGTAGGAGTACCTCTAAATGAAAGATTTGGGGATGGGCAATTAACAACACCTAAATCAAATATTTGGGGATGGGCAGTGGACGAAGTGTACCTCAAATACGAATAATAAAATGTCGTAGTGCGAACTGTGTGGCCAGCGCCAGCTTGCAAGGGCTCCAACCAATGGGCACTGACGGCTGCCGCATTAGGCAGAGGCGCAACACGGTGGGTGCGGAGCCGGGGATGCACGATGGCCTGACCACTCGATGGGTGGGATTGAGGGGGAAGGCGCCTCTTCCGCTCATAGGACGGGGACGACGTCCAACAAGCAGTGAGTTTTTTTAGAATAGCAAGCAGCGAGGTACGCAACGAGCTGACGGCGGCGATATCTGGGGGAGAGACTAACGAGCGAGGCAATGGGCTCGTGTGCGTGAGTGTGGCTGCATGCATTATTTTCCTGGGCTAGCCAGAGATGTGTGGGTATGAGATATTGCGCTTCTATTTTTGCTCTAACCCATTTTAATTGCATAGATATATAGGCAGGTCAAAAATCTCAGAGTGGGCCTCGGCCCACCCTTTCCACCTTGTACCTCCGCCCCGATGATGTTGTGCGATGATGTGACATGTTTGCATGTTGAGAGAAATAAAATAGTGGGGACTAGCTATTTAGATATAGAAGATCTGTCGGCTAGGCAGATTCACATCTCTTACAACCCACACATTCTTCGGTTCTTGACACGAAAGTAATTTGCCTCGTTTACATCCATCCCAGGGCATCATTTCTAATACTACATCTGTTGGACAAGCTCGTACACATTGAATGTATCCTATACATGTATCTTAATTTTAATGAATATGACACCCAATTGAGACATCGTAGAATAGACTAAACTTCTTTTAATATCTGTATGAACAAGCGCTAAACCTAAGAATAGTGTTATTGTACCTACCAAAGAAATATAACTCATTATCAGAGGTAAAGATATGAAAAGAAAAAGAAGTCGAACTAGAAGAAAATATCATGCAACAACCATAGTTGTTGTGTGTATAAGAGATGAAATAGGAGCGAGTTTTTCTATAGCATTGGGTAACAATACGTGAAGAGAGAATCCTGCAGATTTTGCAACTGCACCAAGGAATAATAAAAAAGGTGAGCCACAACTCAATCTCCCTTGCTTCGTCCACCGGTTTCTTTGTTCATCGTTTTGGTGTCGTTGGTCTGGTAGGGAAAAAAACGACTAGTTTTAAATACCGTCGAATAAAATATGTGAAATCAAAGAATTTTACGGATTTAAAAAAATAACCATGAATTTAAATAAAGTTGGCGAACTTCACTTTTCTGTGAATTTCAAAAAAGTTCAATAATTCGGGAAAAGTAATGCATTTGGAAAAAAAATCAGGAATTCTTAGAAAGTTCATTAATTGGAAAAACAATTGTGTATTTCAAAAAACTTTCATGCACCCAAAAAAGTTCATGCATTTTCAAAATGTTTGTGAATTCGAAATATATTCACATATTTGAAATAATATTCATTGATTTGAAAGTATTTGTAAAATTTTGGAAAATCTTTGGAGATTTTAAAAAGTTTCGTGAATTTTAAGGATGGTCAGAGATTTAAAAGACATTCGGGAATTTCAAATAAGGTTTCACGAATTTAAAAACGTGTGAATACTTACAAAAAAAATCATGAATTTGAAAAAGCAAAAAACAAATAATAGAGTAAACAGTAAATATAAAGAAGAGGGAAATTAATAAATATGTCGGCCGAACCGCGTACAAAGAAAAACAGTAAATATAAATGAATAAATTTGTACGCGGTTCTACGAGCACAAAAGGCGCTGAATTGTGCTAAAAAAGTCCTAAGGCGTTTCGGCCGATATAGATATAAGCCGATGGGCGCATAATACGAGAGCTCCTGTCTGACGCTCATTAGCGTCAAACAGAGAAGCTTTCGCTGAAGGTTGGTGCAGATGGGCCGGCCCATTTCATGGTTTGGAATTCTTTTTTTAGTAAAAAAATCGCCAAAAATAACCGCGCCAGCGAAGGAACGAACTCTTAACGCCCCGCTCGTGAACTCTAGAACCAAACCAATCGGGCTGAAAAGTTCTACTGGCTTGCAAGCAGCGCGAAAGCTTAAAGTACAGAACAACTTTTGAAGTTGTTCGAACAATTCAAGAAAATCAAGAACAAAAACTTGAAAATTCTGAACAAAATTAGACAAACGCGAGCACTTTTTAAAACCATGATTTTTTTTGAAATTTGAAAAAACTTTTCAAACGTGAAAAATTATTGAAAATATGAACAAAAGTTTCTAAATTCCAAAAAGATGAACTATTTTCAAAATATACATTGAACATTTTATACTATACACTGAAAATTTTAGAATACACACCGAACATTTTTTCAAAATATGCTGAAATTTTTTAGATATACATTGAAAATTTCTCTAATGTATGTTGAACAAAATTTCAATTTAAACAAAATTTTAAAAACATGATTGGTTTTCTGAAATTATGAAGAAAATATGGAATTTCAAACATTTCCTAAAAGAAGGATGAAAATAAAAGCGAAAAGGATAAAATAAAAAGGGAAGAAAATAAATTCAAACAGAATAAAAGAGAAACGAAAAAAATCAGAAAACCGGCAAAAAAAGAAGAAGAAAGAACCTAGTTTGCCTGGCACTGCTTTGACTCGCGAAAAAAAGAAGAAGAAGTGGATCCCAAAACCAGTTTGTCTGGCACTGCTTCAACTCGAGAAGTGGGCCAGTCCGTCGCGCGCAGCTGCTCCCTTACTTCAGCGAAGCTGCGTCTCCTGGATGCACGCGAGCGTCAAATAGGATCCACCTATGGATACCTCGCCTGACGCAACTTGGAACAAACCATCACCTACAGTGGCCGTCGATTTAGCTCGGCCCAATTAGCTCCCTTATTTGTTCAATTTTCTCATTTTCTTTTTCTCATATTTTCAAGAAAATAATAAATGCATATATTCCAAAATTTATGTTTGGTAGATGTTAATGCTGCGTACAAAACTTGTTAGTGTAAATTTAAAGATAGTTGACATTTAAAAAATGTATACACGTTTCATAAAATGTTTATACAATGCAATTAAATTGTTTGTGAAACTCAAAACTAATAGTTTGTACAATACTTAAAGTTTCTTTTATATTTGTTAAAAAACGCTGGCATACTTTAAAAAATATATAAATCTTGTAACTGAAAAATGTTTAACATGCTCGAAAAATGTTCAAAACATGTATTTGAAAAAATGTTAATCTTGTTTTTGCAAAAATGTTAATACTTATATAAAGATTTTTTTATACATATAGGAAACATGTATGAAGCGTTTGAAAAAAGTATACATCAAAACATATAATTGAAAAAATGTTAATCGCGTGCTGGAAAAGTATGAAACATGTATAAAAATATATTATTGACTTATACAAAAAATGTACACGTCTATTTAGAAAATGTTCAACGTGCAGAAAAAGGTTCCATGTGTACAATAAAAATGTACATGAGTACTAAAAATCAAACATGTGTTAAAAAGCAGAAAAATCTGTGAACAAACAAGGAAAACAATAGAAAACCAAAGAAAAAAACCAATGCTGAAAATTAGGAAATAGGAAGGAATCCGGTGACAACCAAGGAAAAACAAAGAAGCCGAAGAACAAAGAAAAAAAACCAAATAAAACAGCTAAACGGGAAAAAAATCCAGAAGTAAATAAAACACACACAGAAACATACAGAAATAAGACCGCACTCAAAAATCCCGTTGTACCCTAATTTTGAGTAGGGCCGGGTCACATAGTAGCTACCTGAAAATCCTTCAGGCGTGGGGAGCAAATCGCTTTCGCTATAAACGAGATATAGGTTCCGTGGGGAGCCCCTATTTGACTTTTTTTCCAAAAAATAGGCTCGAGATGCACACACGCTACCAAGATCGGGCTGGCTCATAGGTGAGCTCAAGAGTTTGCCTTGTATGGTGCCATGTAAAAATTTAGCATGAAGGTATTCGACAAAAAAAATGTACAGAAAAAAAGTCCGCAGTCTAAAAACCCGCTATACGGTAATTTTGAATCGGTTCGGCTCGCACTATAGCTACCCAAAAATCCTTAGGAGTGGGGAGCAGATCTATCTCACTATTAACGAGATATAGCTCCCGCGAGGAGCTCCCTTTTGATGCATTTTCGTCGAATAGTCTCCCAGTGCATACACACGCCTCGGAC
This sequence comes from Hordeum pubiflorum, assembly GCA_000582825.1. Lineage (NCBI taxonomy): Eukaryota > Viridiplantae > Streptophyta > Magnoliopsida > Poales > Poaceae > Hordeum > Hordeum pubiflorum. The sequence goes on along the minus strand of CBMN010076924.1, from coordinate 5,752 downwards.
TGGGCCTGCCCATTGGCAAACGCACCAGTTCGCCCTTTCACGGTGCGATGTAAAAAATCATCAAAGAAGGGTGGCCTCGCAAGGGATCAAACTATTGACCACTCGCTAGTGAACTGGTGTTGCTTGCCACTTGAGCGCACTTGTGTATGTGAAAAATGAACTGCGTGCACATTTAGGAATTAACTACAGTGGAGCATCCGAACACTTTCTCAAGATTTTCAAATATTTGGGAATTATGAACAGTTACTTAAAAACCTAAATATTGTTTAAAAAATCCAAACATTTTCTAAACAACGCCAGCACGATTTTGAACTTCTTGAAAAGAACGGACATTGTTTTAAATTCCCAAATAATTTTTGAAAGCTTGAACATATTTTGAAACTATGAACAACATTTGAAAAGGGAAAAAAATTCTGAAACTCCGAACATTTTTTTAAAGACTCAAGTTTTTTTTGAAATTCCCGAACACTTTCTGAAAATGCGAACATTTTTTTAATTTATGGACATAATATGAAAATATGATTTATTTTTGAAATTATTTGGTAATTTTGAAAGAGGGAATATATTTATAATTTCTAAAAACATTTTAAATTCCCAAACACTATTTGAAAATAAAACGAAACTTGAAATGGAAGAAACTTAAAATAAACAAAAAATAAAAAGTAGAGAAAAATATAAAAAACAGAAAAAAAATCAGAAAGCTTTTAAGAAACACGGTTTAGGAACCCAAAACCGGCAAGGAACCTTTCAGAAGGTTCCCAAAACCGAATTCTACAGATCGCACGCATCACTCGTTGCGAAATGTGTCGGCCTAGTGTGATGGCTCGCTCAATCACCTGTGCAAAACGGCAACAGTGTGTGCCAATTAGCGCCCATTAGGAAATACTACCTGCTAACGTTTATCTCGATCGGTAGGGAATGCTAGAGATGGAGCGCTTTAGCTTTCCTCCTCTTAAACAAGAAGTGTCATCGGAACACATTATAGCATACTGCTAATTTCTGATTCCAGAAACCAACTCGATGCATACGCATGGAGTAAATTGCATGAAACCACCACGTTAAAGGCTAGGTGAGCAGAAAGCACTACGTTACATTTCTTCGATAGAAAACACCATGTCTTGTGTAATCTTTTTGCAAAAAACACTGATTGACGGATTTGACTCGATTAAGCACGTTTATGACAAATTGGGCCCGCTAGTCAAGCTGACGTGGCACCGTTTAACGTCTCATATGAACCGTCGTCGTTGGATAATCGTCATGTGTCGCCCTGTAGGGTCCACCTGTCATTGACAGAAAAAAGAAAAAAAATATCTGGTGAAAGCAGAGTCTGCCATCCATGCACACTGCTGCTGCGCCTGCTGCTCGCCGCGCCTATTGCCTGCCGCCTGCCTGCCGCGCCCGCTGCTCGCCGTGCCCGCTGCTGCCGCGCCTGCTGCCCGCCCGCCCGCTGCTGTCGCGCATGCTGCCCGCTCACCTGCTGCTCGCCGCGCTGTTTGCACAACGCTCGATGCCTGCCGCGCCTGCTGCTGCCTGTATGATGAACTAGGTGATCACTATCACCCAAGCTATTTGCTTGGACTAGTAGCCATATTTCTCTGGATTGTTTGCATAGACTGTATTACCAACATATGGTGAAGATGAAACTCTGATTTCTTGGTACATAACGTATGATGTTGCCTGAGTAAGTAGGTTGCCTGAGTAAGTAGGAGAGAAAACCCATTGATAATTAACACAAGTGGAGGGAGCATAAGTGAAGATAGCATCATGTTATCACCAGCACAAAAAAGATTTACATAAAACATTTGAAAAAATCTCGACCAAGCATTTGAAAAATGTTAAAGTGTATAGAGAAAAAATTTCTCATGTATACAAAAATTACAATGTGTACGAAAAGAGTTGATCATGTATTAAAAAATATATTTATGAAGCATTTGAAAAAAATGTTCATGAAGCAGCTGAAGTTTTTTTAAATGTGTACAGAAAACAAATCGACCATGTGTTAAAATATATATTAATGTTGTATTTAGCAAATGTTAATCAAGCATTTAAAAATGTTAAATGTGTATATTAAAAATGTTGAACATGTATTCAAAATATTTAAACTTGTATTTAAAAATGTTAATCAAGCATTTGATTTTTTTTTAATGTGCGTGGAAAACATTTGACCATGTATAAAAAAAATCTTGTATTAAAAAAATGTTAAACATATGGTGTATGTGTGTGTGTGTCTATATATATATATACATACATACACCAAAAATGTACAATGTCTATGGAAAAAAGTAGACAAAAATATATAAGGTTTCAGAAATTACTAATCATTTATTTCAAGAATGTTTAACATATAAAAACTGTTTCTAATGTTTACAAAAAATATTGAATGTTTACTGGAAAAAATTAACAGGTGTTGATCAAAAAAGAAAACCTATGAAAATCGACAAAAAACAAAGGAACAAAATGAAAAGGAAAATAAATAGAAAAAACGAAGAAAGAAACAAAGAAAACCAAAGTACAACAAAGAAAGAAAGAAAACGGCAGAAAACCAGTGAAAAACAAATCTATACGAAAGAAAACCAATGAAAAAATAAAAGGAACCAAGGAAAAAATTAAAAAAGTAAAGACACAACAAATATGGACCAGTTCAACCATTGTACAGGAAAGAAAAAAATATCAATAGAAAGAGCGAGAGAACACATTAATGTGCTGTGAAAATGGGCCTCTCGTTTTGAAGGTAATGGTATTGAATGGGCCATAATTTCTTATTCTTGGCGTGGTACCCCTCAAAAACAAAAACAATCTTGGCGTAGTTGACGTATGGCTCATAAGACGATGGAATGGATGGTTGAGGCGAACGGTTCCATCGCCGGCGCGAAATGAACGGGCGCTTCACGAGGAGACGGGCGGTTGGCATCCTCGCATGCAACAATGGCCTCCACAAACTCAGGTACAACAATGGCGCCCTGCCCGTCCTAGAATTGCATATATATATATAGATAGGTGCGAGCACGAATAGCCGGAACTAACTGACCAAGACACGCGAGCATAGCTGCCATTGCCCGCCCGTCGACGGATCGAAGAGTGATTCGAGGTAGAAGAACTACAAGGGGCCGATAATGGCGGATGACATGGAGAGGATCTTCAAGAGGTTCGACACGAACGGTGACGGGAAGATCTCGCTGTCTGAGCTGACGGACGCGCTGCGGACGCTGGGGTCGACCTCCGCGGACGAGGTGCAGCGCATGATGGCGGAGATCGACACCGATGGTGACGGCTTCATCGACTTCAGCGAGTTCATCTCCTTCTGCAACGCCAACCCGGGACTCATGAAGGACGTCGCCAAGGTCTTCTGAATCTGTTCATTTCACCTCAGCCGTCCCATCCAGGAGCCGATCCATCTACGTACGGCTTCGTATCAATTTCATGCAACTACCTACTCCGGTCCCGATCGAGCCTCAGCTTCACTTGAGGCCGGCCCTAATTTTGTTTGATCAATTTTTTTGCTACTAGTAGTAACTAGTGTTGATCACTATTGCAACATTTATTTGTTTTATATCATCACAAGTTTCCTGTGTTTCTTTTCTTTCTCTACCATTTTGCCGATCGTCGGCTTCAGCTCGATCGAACGATCCGTGCTGCTAATTGTTTGTGTACGGGTGATTAAGTAACTTGTGCACTTGTGCTTACAATTAATCAGTTGAAGCATTGCATGAATATACTGTCTAAACTTTAAACAATTGATGCCTTCCATGATTAAGTATCATGTTTTCCCAATAAGATTAATCAGGCCAGGTGATTAGACGGTGGGACGTGATTGATGGGATTGGATCGAATTATGATCACATCAGGTTGGCCGGTGGAAGTCGAGCACATACAGATGCTCCAGAGCGTGCTCTGTGCGTTTCTCTGGTGCATGCCATTGCCATCCACACGTGACTCTGAATGATTACCCCCTTTGACACTCGGTAGGATTCATGCGATTCTCCGCTCGATGCGCTAGCTGTGTGTAAACATGACCAAAAGCAGCAACTAAGATATCTTTAACGCTGATCCTCAAATCATACATTGTATTTGTCCGTGGATTGGACAGTGATGAGGCATCCAACTCTTATTCACTAATAATCCTCATTTGTCAAATTGAGTGAAGAAAAAGGAGAGAGTGGGGGCAATGCACGTGGTTTTTTTAGTTGAATATGCATATAATGTGTTGCTGGGAGGAGAGAGAGAAGAGTACGACCGTGTGCTTCCCTTTTATTGCTCAAGTGCATGTTGGGACTCCCGCATAGTCCTCCTAGCCCCATGCAAGAGCGGTCCTCACATATACAAAAGGTTTGGTTGTCACATTTCAGATTTTTTCTATGTAAAAATTTCATTGGGAATTACTTTTTTTCTAAGAAATACCTATGAGTGCCCAAGATTGTTTGTGGTTGACTTTGAATTGCATGATTGTTTGATCAGAAAGGATAAAATCCCATTGCAACCAGTAGAAAACTAGCAAGCCTTGGTGAGAACCCAAGCCATTTAAAATATTCTTGGGGCAAAAGCAATCTTACTAAGTTTCAAGAATATCCAAGCCAAATAAAACTTTCCCTAAAAGGATTGATTGGATACATTTTAAAATCAGTTCAAACCAAAAAGGGAAATCATTTAAAATTTGGCTTTGCATTTATTTTGACATGAAAAAGCCCAAGTCCAAATAATGATCTATACCCTCTGCCATTTTTCTAAAAGAATTTGAAACAAATTTGGTTTTGAAATCAAATTCAAATTCAAATGGGAAATATATGTGCAGGAGATATATGCCCAAAATACCCAAACAAAATGTGCACCAATTCACAAATATTTCATTTCAAATTTAGAAACTATTCTCTGTTGGAAGAAAATCAAATTCAAGATGGTTTTGAAATTAGAAAAAGAAGAAAAGAAAAAGAAGAAAAACAGAAACAAAAAAGAAATAAAAAAGAAAAAGAAAAAGGCCCAACTAGCCAGCCCAGCCGGTCAGCCCCGCGCCGTCTCTCTCTCCCCCCCTCGCGCTGACGTGCGGACCCCACCAGTCAACCCGTCTCCTAACCCCTCGCTCGCAACCGTCGCCCCACTCGCCCATGTCGTGCACGCCCGAGGCCATGACCACCATGACCACGTGCCCCCGGGCCACACCGTGAAGCCCTGACCTACCCTATAAATCCCCCTCGACGCCCTCGTCCACTTGCCCCACTCAATCGAGCCCGACGCCGGCAGGCTGCTTCGCCGCGATCCCACGACCACCGCACTGACCTAGCTCACTCTAGTGTCGATTCCAGCAAGCACAACCATCGTAACGACGAGCCACCGCCATCACTTGACCTAGCGCACGCCAGCGCACCTGCTGGACATCGTCAGCACACCCAAAGCCGCCTGGAAGCCCAGCTCCACAGTCGACTGAACCACGCCACCATCCCGCCGTCGTCTCCGGCGAGGTGAGCACGCTTTTGACCCAGTGGCCATGTCCACTCGACTCCCCGCGTTCGCGCACACATATTGACCCCTCTTATTCGTCTCCAGCCGCTTGATTTGGAGCGCAGCGACCACACCCGAGAGCTTCGTCGCCTCGGCCAACTCCACCGACCTCCCCGATGTCGTTGCACTCGTTCTCGAGCCTCGCCGACACCATCATTGCCATCGTCGTGTGCTACTTCTTGATCTTGTATTGGTTTTCCCTTGAAGAGGAAAG
>CBMN010076921.1:0-17267 GCA_000582825.1 Hordeum pubiflorum | reverse complement strand
TACTTATCGAAAGGACTATGATTGTTCCCCTATACTTGTGGGTCATCAGTGACCTCGGCAGTGGACACACGCGGCCTATTTCCGGTGATGGAGGCCACCATCGCGTGGGACGGAACCTCTTCTACCTCCTCCATCTCCACAGAATGCGATATGATGACCCTCACCGGCTTGGCTGCGCACGCCGTGGGCATGGCGGCCACCGGAGCGACGAGAGGGGACAGAGGTGGAGTAGTTTCCACTGCCACGCTACATGAACTCTCCTTCGTCTACTTCGCTTGCGTGGAAACGTTGGTGAGATGAACGTTACATGTAACCTAATAGTGATCTTGGCATGATCGTGTTTGTAATTTTTTTCGTTGCGTAGGGCGTCCCCCTACAGCAAGGGAGCACTTTTGCAGGAGGAGACATGGAGAGTGGAGCTGCATGGGTAATGGAGTCCCACGGCGGCGGCATGTCCTAGGACAAGTTGGACCCATCAGGAAGCTCTCCTTCGGCTACAAAGAAGACAACCCAAACCCGGTGTACATGAAGTTTCGACGCATGCATCACTTATAGGTGGGGGGGTATTCTACAAGATGGAGTCTATTATATTTGTCTCAAATATTTGTACGTGTGGAGTTACATGGACTTGGAGTTGTAATTGCTGTGGATAACTACGAGCCATGTTTGAGTCGTACACATTGTATCATAAGCCTCTTTTATAATGAGGAAGCACCAAACATTGTAACCCATGACGACTTGATAGTGAAAGGTATGTGTGGGAGATAGCGGTATGTGTCGGCGCCCGAGTGACCGGTGTTGCAGTATATTGGAGAGGAGCGCCCGTAGTCATTGCCCCGTAGCCGATCACAGTGAACCTTGTTATCAAATATCATGCCTCGATGCTAATGAGTTAGCTTGCCCACTAACCCATTATGCCTCAGTGATAATGATTTTGCATAGCATATTTATCCTAATATTATGCAATCACACAAGTTGTGTGTTGTCCACTAACCCATTTTAATTAGCATGCAATGAGTTTTTGCCCTTTTTTGTGCTAATGAGTTGGGTTGCCATTTATTGATTTTCTGTCTCACTTTGGTTTTGTTAGAGGTCCGCAAAGGGATAAGAAATTGTTTTTCAGGTAAATAACATAAGGAGCACTCTTGCTAACATATTCATTTCTTTTGACATTATCTTCTTCTTCACTACATTTCGATTTGTTTGATCTCTGTCTTAGGGCAAGTACATACATGTGAATTTACTTGTCTCCTCATCATGTCACGTAGGGATAATGTGGATGCCCAGGAAAGATGGGCATGAGGGACAACAAAGCAGCTCTTAGTGATGGACTCTACAAAAGTTTAGCATCTACATTTGACATCAAAGTGCTTTCATAAGTTGTTGTCTCATGGTGCTTCAAACATTTTTACACGGAAGAAATTCACTTGTAATACCTTTATGGAGTTTTCAAACCCTTGATTTCCTAAAATTTCTCGAATAAAATGTACGCATAAATGTGGATAGCCATTTTTCTTTTGATGAGAGAAAAAAAGTTGAGTTGCCTTCTTTTAAGTTACGTCAGTTGAGAAAATAATGTCCAATGCTTGTAAGTAATAACGTAACATGTTCTTGGGAGGGTATAGTTGTGAAATGATATTGTGAAGTCAAATGAAAGAAGAAACTAAATAGCGATACCAAAACCGGAGGAGAGTGCAGCTCTCCCGCATTTAAGTACTCAAAATTCCAAACCACCTGTATAGACCATGAATTTATTGCACGCTAACGCAACATCCAACAAAGCTTTCCTAACTAGTCGAAGAGAGAGAAATGCAAAGATGTGGATTTTTTTTGTTACAAATATCGGTTGGTTTGGAAATTGATGAAGTCATCACGTGTGCGTCGTAATTGACGGGCAAGCCATACAGTTGAAAGAGTAGTGTCGGAAAGACTGAAATAAATACATGAAAATGCGATCACTCATGCCAAATATAGGACTTGAACCAATAGGCATGTCCCCCCACAAGGAATCTAGTTCGATGAGCTATGTCCACTCTCTATTGCGGAGAATTTTGCTACTGGAACATCAACTATACCGCATGCTTTCTACATTGTGAAGTTATGCGCCTCAAGATTACTAGAAATAAACAGGTGCAATAACATAGTAGTACTACAGCTGTAGTAAATGAACAAGAAGGTTACCCTTAATTGATAAGATATCTGCGTGCAACATACTAGTAACGCACAGCAGTGCATGTATCTACCACATGCTTTGCTTCAGAGGACCAATCCATGGATAAGACGTCGGAGACCGTCATCCAACAATGTTCGCATACATTCTAACAACTAATTAAATTAACTGGACGAAATTCATACAAACACGTCGAATTTCATACAAAGCGGAAGACATTCTTACAAATACGGCGAACTTTCATCACATTTCGAACATTAAAAATAAAAAAAGGTTCCGATCCTAAACCTATCCTATGACGGTCTCCCGTGTCCAAGCCCTTGTCATCCTTCATCCGCCGTCTTCATGAGCACCGTCGATAAGACCGGTAAATTGAAGTTGCGGTCTCTGACGAGGAAGAGTAGAACATGGAGGCGGACTGGCCCATATGGGACACAAGGCCGTGCCGCCTTCCATGTCCTACTCATCCTTGGAGGAGTCCGCGCCTTGTCCGGCGCAGGTGGACGTGAGGTCCACGATAGAAATGGTGGCACCGGCGCTGTCGTCGTTCCACCGGGCCGTCTGATAGTTCGTCGGCGGGGCGTAGCTGGCGTTGTTCTCCTCTGCGATCGCCTGCAGTTGTGCCTCCGCGGCGGCCGCTTCGCGGCAAGTGGCCGCTTGAGCGCAGAGGGCCTCATAGATCACACGCTGCTCTGTGACGAAGTTCGGTTCGCCGCGGCCATGGCCGCCACGGCCTCCTCGCTCGCGCGGTCACCGTTGATTAGCCCTCCGCCAGCCGGTGCTGCTCTAGGAGGAACATCTTGTGCTGCCGTCCTCCTGCGCCTACTGAAACGCCGACATAGGCGCCGACGCAGGCTGCTCCTCTGCCATGGCGGCGTTAAGCTGCGACAGCTCCTGCTCCATGGTGAGGTCGGCTTGCACAGACGCGCGCTTCGGTGTGGTGTCGTCGGAGCCCATCTTCATCTGTGGGGTCGTCCTCGTCGCCGGAGACCTCGAGCAAACTGCATCTATCACTGAGTGGATCAATACAGGTCCGCGTTGTATGATTTTTGCGGTCCAAACTATACGGTCCAGATGTATACAGGTGGTTTGAGGGTCGGAATTGAAGATGTCCTTATAAAATGGCAAGAGACAATGAATTGTATCGCGATATTAAGTATATACTCCCTCCGTTTCTAAATATAAGACCTTTTAAGAATATTACTGATGACTACATACAAAGTAAAATGGATGAATCTACACCTAAAATATGTCTATATACATCCGTATGTACCGTATGTAGTCTATAGTAAAATCTTTAAAAGGTCTTATATTTTGGAACCGAGGGGGAGTTCCTTTTGTCACTTTCATGAGAGTTCAGAACTTCAGATTATGTCTAACGCGAAATGCGAGATGCGACTTGTATTTGCGTCGGCTCCAAATACCGTTGGGCTTCATTCATCGGAGAGCGGCTGCACAGCACTTGATGCCAGGAATAGACTTCTCAACTACTAACTGAAACCAAAGATGTCAAATTAATAATTGGATAGCAAAAGGGGATAATAGTGTGCTCCGCCGAGGTAGTTAATGGTACATAGGACCATTCACGCAGAGAAGTTTCTCTCTTCTGCGAAGACATCGTCACAAAATATTGATCCCATTTATTATCTTCCTTTCGAACATACGCCATCGCATATCCACTTCAGCTTAGCTTACACTCACAAGATATGAAGTCCATACAGCGAGATGTAATGATTACACCCGCCAGGCCATATGATCTGACCTTCGTAATTACTGTACTTGGTAAAAGATATTCATTTCGTCAACCAACAACTCATCGTACAGCTCACAAACAATATCTTCAATAGAGTGTAGTTTGCCCAACTAGAGGTAAGCCATTTTCAACGGCAACCTGCAAATTTTCTCTCGCATCCGTCCGTAGACAGGGTGACGAGTCCGCGGACACGGATGTGGGAGGGCGACATCCAACCGTAGCCGTATACATTTTGACCACAACTTAAACCAACCGGACCAAATCCATGCAAACACGACCGGATTTCATGCAAACACGACGGATTTCATTACAGTTCGAACATTTAGAACAAAAAAAGGACCCGCCCCTAAAACTATCCAATGGCGGCGACGCCGGCGTCCAAGCCCGTGTCGTCCTCCCATCCGCCGTCTCCATAAGCACCGGCGATAAGACCGATGAANTGAAGGTGCGGTCTCCGGCGAGGAAGAGTAGAACACGGGAGACGGACAGGCCCAGTCACGTTGGGCGCTCGGGTTAACCCTCAAATTCAGGTCGGGCGTGGGCAGAGGCGCAGGGCAGTGGGAGATTTTGGGGCGACTAGGTCACGCGTCGGATTTGGGGCCGTTGTTTTGTTTGCGGGGGCTGGGGGTTGGGGGGGTTTAGGCCGGGCCTTCTCTCTCTGTGGGAATTTTAATGGGCTGACTAGTTATTTCGGGTTATTCCGGCTATTCGGGTACCGTGGTCTTTTACCCAAATTACCTGAATTAAATTCGGGTTTTTACATCTACTACACGATTTGGTGTTTGGGTTATGTGGCTTCGGGTTTGGGCTTCAGGTATCGGGTTTTATGCCCGGCATGAAGGCCCTCATGGGACACAAGGCTCCGTCGCCTCCCGTGGTCTACTCATCCTCGGAGGAGTCTGCGACCTGTCCGTTGCCGGTAGACTTGAGGTCGACAATGGAAATGGTGGCGCCACCGCTGTCTTCGTCCCACCGGGCGAGGTGATGGTTCGTCGACAACGCGTATGGGGCACGGCTAGCGTTGTTCTCCTCCTCGATCGCAGCTGCGCCTCCGCGGTGGCCGCTTCCTGGCGAACGGCGGCTTGAACACGGATGGCATCGTAGATGGCACGCTGCTCCACGACGAAGTTCGGGTTCGTCGTGGCCATGGCCGCCAGGGCCTCTTGGCTCGCGCGCTCGGCGTCGATCTGACCCAACGTGAGTTGATGTTGCTCCAACGCCCGCTCTAACGCTGACGTATGCGCCGGCGCAGGCTGCCGCTCCGCCATGGTGGCGTTGTAGTGCGTCTGCGCTTACGCCATGGTGTAGCCGGAGTGCACAGGAGGCGCGGGAGACGGGGAGGTGTCATCGGAGCCGGTCTCCATCGTGGTGTCATCCTTGTCGTTGTAAGAGACCTTAGGCGAGCTGGCCGGCACTGCGGCTCTGCCAGGCGACGACAAGGGCCGCCATTTCGTGCTTCATATCTAGGGAAAGGTTGTCCCACAGAGCTTCGCCGCCTGCAGTCATGGTGGATATGGTGCAAGGGACGAGGATATGCAAAGGATGTGCAGCGGATGCGTTGTCTTGTGGAGATAGCCGGGTGTGGCCGCCCTTAAATAGGGGATTCCTGTGAGGCCAGGCGTCAATGCGGGACGCCGGAGTGCGTTTCTCGGCCGGCGAGCCTTCTTAATGGTGGCATATAGACGGATGGGGCATTGTATGGCCGCGGTAGATATCCGTCCCGTCTCGTCCAGTCACCCGCCTCCGGCATTGAACACGCGCGGATACCGGAGATGCGTCACGGGCGGCGCCCTCGGCCAGCGAGCCGCTTCAATGCCGGCGCCAGTGAGAGGTCATGTTCGTTCTTTAATGGGGAGCGGCCGCTCTACAACGGCATGAATGCGTGGACGCTGGGCGGGAAGCGCGCGGGAGGGGGAGGGGTTTCTGGTGGGCCAGGGCAGTCAGAATCGGGCGAAGTAGTGGTCTGGACTCCCGCAAACCTCCCCCATATTTGTCTCCGGTTTGCGGGAGAAATCACGTCCGGACCGTCTCGCAGACCGATACTGGTCGGCGTTGGAAGGCTCCCGCAGTCCGGACAGCGTGGTCCGAACAGTTGCGGGAGGTTTGCGGGTCCGCCTTGGAGATGCCCTAAGTGAACGTACAAAAAATTTCTCTCATTGCATCTTAAAGCATGTGCCAAGAGTGTTAGTTCATTAACATACAACTCTGCTTTCTATCCTAGTGGCAAACTCTACAAACAACAATAGGAGTATCTTACAACTATTGTATACATGTCCTTGCTATATTTCTTAAATTTTGCTTGGGTTTACCAACGCTGAAAAGTTAGTTGAGCTCACTCGATTTGGAGCTAGATGGTACACTAACCTTGGGCCAGCACACCACGTTTTCCTCAATAAGCCGACATGAACTATTTCTTTTCATATAGAAGAACAAAGTTGTTCAGTTTATTAGGGAAAAATCAAACGAAAACCAGATACAAAGAGCATATAGTCCCCACCGGTCTCTGGCGACGGAAGCAAAGACAAATGTGACGCCAAACTCACCAACACACTACCGCCGCCAATGATGAGGAGAGAAACCAACCCGCTATGAAGGAGCAGGGGTGGGGCGCCCCAAAATCAATGGTGAAGATAGTGTACCATGAGAAACCCGTGTTGTCTCTAGCACCAAATACATTGACAACCAACACATACCGAGCCTGCCAACCTGGCATCCACTACCTTCTACACAGCCCGCCGACACCACCTTTTGCGGATGCCTCCACGACATCTACCCATCGCATGCAAGCTGCAATGCAACACGACCTAGGCAACCGCAGCCCAGGATGCACATAAACGTCTGGCCGTAGACCTCGGTCTCCACGCCAAACCCGAAACTGCCACCCCGACATACAACAAGAACCAACCTCAAAGGCTACCACAGTCGGGTCGAGGGATCCCGTCCCCTCTAAGCATCAGATCGTGATGCACACCATGTCGATCCCCAACCACACCTCAAGGAATTTACGTATCTTTCCTTCAGGTTTACCCTAGCTTTGGGCTAGCGCACACCTTGAGGGCTACTGAGGGCACAGTCGCATATAATTGGGTTGTAAGGAATATTTTACCTACAAGTCTCTGGAAAATACAGCGGCCGCATCCTCCGCCGTAGAAGTGTTGTATTGATGCGCTTGTCGGACGCCCGAAGAGAAACTCGTTGTTGGGATGTGAGGCCCCGGATGTTCCAAGAGGCTTTCTTCTTCCAATAGCGTGAAATGCATTCACATTCGAGGGTCGTCGCGGACATTTCTGAGGACTCCTTCTGGGTCGCGCCATGCGCATCAGCCTAAGCAGCCGATTCTGGTGGCGCGGATTCAGCCGTCTAATCCACCACAGGAGGCACGTGTATATCATCCTCAACGGCCCGAGGAGACCTGCGAGTCAAGACAAGCTCGTTTTATGACATGACTTCGGACCGAGACTCGTCCCATGTCAAGGGCATAGGTAATACACTTACCGAGTGCGTACATGCTGATCTCATGGCTCCCGCTCCTCTGGGTCTCCTGATCCTCTGATTACCCGTCTGGGAGTTTTGTCATCTTGGGAGTCGGCTTGAGTCGGACCTGTTGGCCGTGAACTCTTTGGGTGTTTTCTCTGATGACCAACTTTGGGCAGATGAAGGGTATTAGCCCTAGGTCTGGGGGCATTCTCTCTAGGAGTTCGTCTCCTTAGATTAGGGCAGCCAACCTCTGTGGCGACGCCTTGAGGTAGACCTCCGGTTTGGTGGTTCGCAATCAAGGCGACGTCCTCACCGTTTAGACCCACCTCATAAGTGACGCCATTGCATATGATGGTGTCAACATGGGTATCCTAGGCTCAGTCGAGTTCTTGCCAATTCGGGTTTATGGTGTCTAGATGAGGAGCCTACCGTAACCTCCAATCTTGTTGCACAGGGGTGTACAACTGCCACATATCAGTCATAAAGGCTTGTCGAAACAAAAAATATATGACAATGGGCCCTAGGTGATGTCCCTTGGCACATGATCTTTTGGGTCGTACTCTTGATGGTTATGGCCTCCTGTTGGGCCATTCGTATACATGGACCTACCCCGTATATGTAACCCCAGCAGTAAGGCTATGTGGTGTGCACAAAAAATCGCATCAGGTATCTAACTGACAACTTAGGGGTGCTGCACATAGAAAGTGCGACTATGGGATCTATGGTGACAAATTATTTTGCACTTCTTTACACAGTTGATATGTCCCTATGTGTTGATCCAATAATTGATCTTGTTAATGGTTGTATCGCTCATACAATGAATGAGGATTTGTGTGCAGATTTTTTTTTATAAGAAAACTGTTGACGTGCCCTTCCAGATTGGACCACTCAAGGCCCGGGGGCAGGATGTGTTCCCTCGTATGTTTTAAAGGAATTGGGCGGTGATGAAGGATCAGGTAATAGCGGGTGTGAAGGAATTATTTTGGTCCAGGATTATGCCAGAGCGGGTAAATAATACGGCTATAGTTCTCATTCCAAAATTTGATACTCCGATGAAGCTTACTAACTTCACACCTATAAGCTTGTGCAATGTGATTTACAAGGTGGTGTCCAAGTCCCTTGTGAGAAGACCAAGGCCAATTATGGAGGATATCATATCGCCAGAATAGAGTGCCTTTGTGCCAGGTAGGTTGATTAATGATAATGTTCTAGTTGCTTTTGGGTGCATTCACTATATTCAGCATGAAATGGACTGCTTGACTTGTCAAAGGAGTATGACTTGAAGTGGATGATGCAAAAGATGGGTTTCGTTGACCGATGGGTGGATTGGATTATGACATGTATCACCTCGGTTAGATACAATATTAAATTTAATGGAACCCTCTTAGATTCTCTCGCACGAGAGCTACAACAAGGTGACACACTCTCCTCAATTTTATTCCTCTTATTGTTGATGGTCTCTCTGCTCTATTGAAGGATGGGGAGGAGAAATAGAAGTTTTCCTCTGTAAAGGTGTGCAGGAGAGATCTCCCACCTACTTTTTGCCAATGATACTCCACTCTTCTTTCAGGCAGATGGGTAGCAAGCAAGGGAGGTAAAATACAGCATTGCAACATACGAAGGTGCAAAAGGCCAACTCATCAACCCAGCCAAGTGCATTATTATGCTTGGCAAATCATGACCTCTTGATCGCCATGAAAATGTCTGTGGTGCTCTCCAATTTCATTTGGCCACCTTCGAAGAAAAATATTTGGTATTGCAAACTTTGGAAGGGAGAATGTCCAAGCATAAATGTCAGAACTTACAAGCTCCCCTAACTAAAAAATTATTGCTTGGGGGCATTCTATCCATTGCACGCAAAGATACCATGATTAAAGTAGTTGCACATGCTATTCCCACATACATGATGGGGGTATTCAAGCTTCCTCTGTCGGTTTCTGATGATCTTAACGGCATGGTACGCAACTTCTGGTGGGGATCAAAGGAGGGGAAGCATACAACTCATTGGATAGCATGGCCAAAAAATAGAAACAAAAGCAATGTGGCGGTTGGGGTTTCCAGGACTTCAAGGTGTTCGACCAGGCATTGTTGGCCCGCCAGGCGTGGCGCATTCTAACCAAGCCAGATAGTCTTCGTGCGCAGGTACTCAAAGCTCATTACTACTCGGGTGCGTGATTGGAGAATATTGTTTTCTCCGGCAATGCCTCGGTAGCATGGAGGCAATCATGCATGGATTGGAGCTCATGGAAAGGGAGTTGATCTTGCATGTATGTAGTGGCCCACAGATCCACAATTAGCGGGATCAGTGGCTACCTTGAGCGTCATCGGACCATCTCATCACGCCACAAGGCACATGCAGGCTTAGGCGTGTGGCGGACCTAGGGCATGGCGTCTGAACCTCCTCTGACAGCATTTTCTCGCGATCGTCAAGGATGTCATCGCCAGTATCAAGAAATCCACTCGTGTTCCGAAAGACATCCTCGTCTGGACATCGGAGAAATCTTGCGTCTTGTTTGTCCGGTCGGCATATCACTTCTCCATTGATCAATGTGAGCGTCCATTGGCAAGCGAATCGAGCAAGACACCGAATGGTTGTCGCTCCATTTAAAAGACCATATGGGGGTGCCCTACTCCCCGAAAGGTATGCGTTTTTGCTTGGCGGTTGGTTACCAATTCCTTGGCTATATGGACAAACATTTTTTCTCGGAATTTGAAAACTAAAGACATGTGCCCTTTATGTGGTGTGGAACGCGAGGATGGCTTCCATGCAATGTGCATGTGCCCTCGCGCGGTGTATCTATGTCGGGCAATGATGGCTAGGCATATGCATACTCTCTCCACATATGCATACTCCGGCTGGCTAGGCTCCAACAGAGGTGGAGCGGGCATCGAGGCAACCGTCGTCACCCCAACCAAGCCCACCTTTGAGAGCACCATCGATATAGGCGAAGAGGGTTCCACGCTTAATATATGCAATTCAGGCATACTCTGTAGCACCCGAGCCACGCCCTCGATGACGACCTCACTTCGGATGGTTTGGTTGCTCGCATTAGGCCCAGCCAGGCCCGATGCAGTTGTTTTCGGCATGTTCGGTTGCTTGGCCCGCATCCAAATCTTGGCCCGCACGAACCTTAAAGCAGTGCTTAGCCAGGCCCGCTAGGAACGCCCGACTTAGTGGTTTCTGGCAAGATAGGCTCGAGCGATGCAGGCAAGGGGAACATCGCACCGTGCAACTACGGGCAGGGAGATGGCGGGAAAGATGGCGTGTCTCCGAAAAACTGCGGGGCGAATTTGAGTCACCGCCCACCGATTCGGTCGCCCTATATAACCTGGGTGACTAGCGCGGCAAAACTCCCATCACCATTTCCCCGCTCTCAAGCTTTCCCTCCGGCGTGGATCCACTTTGACGACTAGGTAAGCGGCGCAACTACTTCGGCAGCCGGTTGACTACGGCGACGGATCGACTGCTCCTCTTCTCCAACGTGCTAGGCACCTCCTCCGCAGCTCCTTCGATGGCGTCTGTAAGTTCAATCACCCCCTCCCCTCTACTAGTTCTAGCTAGATCTATCGATGTGGTAGGTTTAGATCTTCTGATCCGTTTGACTGTGATGTTGCAGTAGCTAGTTGTGATGGATTTGAAGCATGCTAGGGGTTGTTTACATGTCGGCAAGCATTGATAGCTAGTGGTCATGGATGGATTGGTAGTATGCTTAGATGTGTGGTATGCTAGTGTGCAGGTGTTGAACAAGATCATCCATGTGTCCGTGATTAGTGTTGTGTTCTGTTGTGTTGACCCGTGGTATGCTTTGATGGATTTGGTAGTGCTTTCTTGAACTAGATCATCCATGTGTGAATGTGTTACTGCTAGTTCGATCTGTCCATGTTTACCGGTACTTCCTACTGTCGATGTGTAGTGTGTTCTGGTGATGATGATGCTTACGTTTGTAAGAGATGAGCACGCAAGAGTTTAGTCAGGCCCTCGTGTTATCCGAGAGCCAGTTCCCAGTGTCATACGTCAAGGACTCCCAGCCTACCATCGACTTGATGCCTCCTGATTCAGACATTTTCGAGGTGCCACCTACGGTTCCTCCATTTGTGTTGGCTCAGCCCAATGTTGTAGCGCATGCTGCTGCTCAAAAGGTAATCGCAAAGGAGTGGAAGGATGGCAGGGAGAATAACATGAAATGATAGTTGTTCCTTTCCACTTTCGTGCTTAACAAGATGTGTGAGATCATAGCTAATGGAGTGAGGACTGACAAGGTCTTCAAGGAGGTGCACTTGAACGTTATGGCAAAGTAAGTGTTCGAGTTTTGTGGACAGGAGGTCACCTCAAGCCAGGTCTACAACCACCTAAGGAAGTGGAGAGCGAGGTGGATCATCGCGTCCAAGCTCAGAGACCTGAGTGGGGCTTCATGGGATGAGGACACCTGCTTGATCCTTTTGGAGGCGGAGCAATACCAAGGGCCACGTCGTGGTTATCTCACAAATCATGCAATTCTAACTAACCAGTTGTTTAAGCCTATAAACCATTGCCATACTAACTAACCACTCTGCCTTGTTTCTTTCTTAGGCTCACCCCAAGGGTGCACAGTTCCTCAACACACATATCCAGAACTACCACCAGATGCAGCAGATCTTCTCCTTCGGGCTGGCAACCGGCAAGCATGCCATGGGCTTTGGTCAGTCGTTGGGCTCGCCGATGCCCGAGTATCCAGACAACCAGGAGTCAGACACCATCAACGTTGATGCTCCTAAGAAGGATGGTGAGCACGTTCATGTGATTGATAGGAAGAGGAAGCAGGCATGCTTCATGGAGGAGGAGATGAGTGTCTTCAGCAGCATGACTCGGGTCACCGCCACTAGGGAGAGCAAGACGGCCGACGTCCACCCTGACCTCTACGGTGCCATCATGGAGTAAGGTGGCTTCATCCCAGAGGCTCTCATGGCGTCTCTCAGCTACCTGCTGGACAACAAAGCCCGGGGTGTTGGGTTTGTTGCCATGGGAGACGCCGACAAGGTGCTCTGGCTGAGGACCTGGCTGGGCAAGCACTACTACTAGTGTTGCTTCTGCTGGTGGCGACGGCGTGCATGATCCTCGATGGCGATGGAGATGACGACGTATATTTTGTGTAGTCAGAGTTTGAAAACAATCTTATAGTCTGTATATTTTGGTGATGTGGTATATACTAACCCCTCACGATGATCACGAACTTGCGGTGGTAGGATACACCCTTTTTTGGATGTGATGGTAGGATGACACCAAAGTAGTGGTAGGTTAAACTTGCTATGGTATGATCATGCATGCTTACTAATGCTCTTCTGCTCCATTGCTTGTGTGCTTCATTGCTTGCTCCTGGAGTGCTCCATTGCTTGATGTTTGTGCGTTCCATTGCTTGGTGTTTCAAGTTATTGCACATTTGCAATACTAGGACAAGTGATATGTGGTGTTCATCGGGAGGGCTCCAGGGGTTTATAGTTTATGGGAAGCTTGCAACCAACAAGTTTCAGTGTACAGCAACAACATCCATAGAGGGTTTAAGACTAGGTAGGCGGCATAAGATGCTTACTTCAAGTTTGTGCAAGAGTAGGCATGCAGCAATGTTGAAGTTGGCAAGGTGGACCGTCAGTTTGGCCTGAAGAACTTCATCATTTTCGTCCAGTTCATCGCAATTGCAGTGTTGTGGCGTTCGTGTGCTCAGTGTGATCGTGTGTAAGGTGTAGTAGTGATGGGTAAGCTCACCAAGTAGGGTATAAGGTGAGCACAACTCTATGCTCGTATGCAACTAACAACATGCACTCGTGTGACCACATATAATGCGAGCAACCAAACGCGCAGTGTAGAGGCGTCACTACGATGCAGGGAGAGGATATGCAGGCAACCAATCAATATGCAGATGTTGGTTTTTTTCCTGCATATGCTCAATCAGGCCTTAATGGGACAAGTATGCAAAGTGCCTAAAAACGATGCGAGCAACTAAACACGTCCTTCCACAATAACTTGACATGACAGGTAGCGGGGAAGTGTGGAGAGCGGCACGAGGGTGAGAAACATCTGTGAAGGCATGCTTTTTGCGCATTTGCTGAACCAATCTTAAGCTCGAGCAGCGGGACACAGGCAGGAGGCACAACCAGGGGCCTGCCAAGAGCACCCTCCTCGCATGCCATAGACGCAAGGGCTACATCTTTCAGATCCTTTGTACTCCCTCCGTTCCTAAATATAAGTCTTTATAAAGATTCCACTATGAACTATATACGAAGCAAAATGATTGAATCTATACTCTAAAGTATGTCTATATACATCCGTATGTAGTTTGTAGTGGAATGTAAAGACTTATATTTAGGAACGGAGGGAGTATTCAGCTGCACTCTCAGGCTGTGTGGCGAAGGGTAAGATGGTCTTGCATGATCCGACGTTGTGTGGTGCAGTTACAGTCGAGCCAGCAGCGAATAACAGCCGCAACATGAGCAGGCAAAGCGGAGCGCTGGGAGCCTCCGTCGGTGGGCTGGCTCAAACTAAATGTGGATGGTGCATTTTCCATACCAGCTTGAGCGTAGCGCTGGCTGTGGCATGGAGCTCGCTACCATTCATTCTCGAAACGTATTGTATGGAAGCTACGGTGATAATCAGCTACCCTTCATTCTCGAAATGGATTGTATGGAAGCTGCGGCGACAATCAATCAGCTGCCCATAAACAGATTCCATGATGCTTGCCTTGTTGAGGAGATTAAGGCTTTGGTTAGGCTAGAGAGAAAGGTTGTTGTGAACACGATCAGGCGTACGAGAAATTGTGTTAGTCATGAGCTAGCTAGAGTCGGTCGCGTTGACATTAAAACCGCAGTCTGGCCCTGACGGGGTTGTAAAGCTTTGTGAACTGGATCGCTCTGACCAGGTTAATTAATGAGAACCCTTTTTCCACCGAAAAAAAGATGTCAAATTTTAAGCCAATAAAAATTCAGCTTTGCTAAGTCTCAGTCGACTCAATCCATATCTTCCTTTGATCTTGCATGAAGATTCGTACAAATATATATTTTTAATTTTTTTTCTTCCTATATAATATATCACTTGACTGAAACTTGATCAAATCTTAGTTGACTGAGACCTAACCACACCCATAAAAATTCACCTTTGTCCAAGAAAGGTACTTCCTCCGATCCAACATAAGTCTCGCGGTTTTGAACACCACACAGAAATGTTACCGACCACACATTAGATAGGAAAGGATATTTCTATAAACATCACACAGACGTGTCTGCATACCAAAAAAAACTGTACAGCAACAGAGGGCGGAAACTGAAGCAAACCAACCTAACAATATTGCCGAGAAGAAAGAAAGAAACCAATCAACCTAACATTCTGCAAATATCCTAGGATGTTCGGCCTGTGCACCGGCAGGTTTTCCTGCAAACAAGTGGTGCAAGAACGCATGGGAACAGGGCTACAGCTGCTGCTCCTTTACCAGTAAATCCTACAATATGTTCGGCACGTGCGAGGAGAGTTTTTCCTGCAATTCCCTGATCTGAGAGCAGAGTTCGACCTTCTGCTCCTTGTAGCTGCGAAGCAAGAAATCTTTCCCTCCGATAACTTCCTTCAGCTCACCCACCTCCCTCTTGAGCATCTCCATCCTCTCCAACTCTTCTTTCTTCTTCCCAATACAAATAAAATGCAGCTCAGGGTCATCGACACTGCTATTGGCATAGCCATTAGCATGCCCATTGGTGGCATCAGACTGCCAGTGTCCAACATGCAATGGCTTATCGTGAGAGAGTGCTTCGCCAACACAATGGTCTGTGATGATCTTCCGCAGATGCTGGATCTCTCGCTCAGATTCAAATATATCTCGGTTAGCAGACTCCAGCTGAGACTGCAAACTGGACGACTGTGTCTCCTGGATGGCAAGAGAGTTCTTAAGATCAGCAATCTGAGCTTGAATCTCCATGATCATCTCATCACGTCTCTTCAGGTGCTGCCTCAGCTTCTGTATGACCTCTCTCTTGTTGTAAATGTCAGATCCTGACTCTGAAACACGTGGAGAGCCAGAACTGTTTGAGTACTGAAATGGTTTACAAGGATCTTCAAGGCGGTCAGGTGATGATATCCACATGACGCCACCGTTGTCCTTGCTTGATTCTTGCACTGGTATCTTCACAAGTGGAAGCGAGTGTTCAGCTGGTTTTGATGAAGGACTTGCAGGTGGATGCTTGACTTCCACTCCACCATCTGAATGCCCTGCACATTACAATCAGCATTTAATATTTTCCACGTTTTGGAAAAGCTGTTACACCACGAAGAAAGGGTTGGGTTTCAAACGCCAAATTAAGGCACCAAACTGTAATGATACAACGTAACCAAGGTACTTTAATTCAATCAGCATAATTGAACAAACAACCAAGTAGGAAGCTGACATCTCTGTGTCTCTAACTCATGTCCGAAATTGCAAATATGCAATAAATTACAATAATGTAATCATCCTGACTAATTTTGCAGATCCCGGTGCTCAACAGCCAATAGGGAAGTTGAACCTGTGAAAATCATAGGTATTCGAGAGTAAGGAGGAAGAAAGGCGGCCACCAAGGTGTGGGCGTGCTGTGCAGGGCTTGATATGACTGCAAAGCAACACGTGAAAACAAATGGAGTACTGTCAATAGGGACCTGCCTGGCAGCTACACAGCTGGCGGAGAGGCTCCGAGAGTGTCCAGTATCCACCGGGATTGAGGCTTTATCTTGATAAAATACTCATATGACAAAGCTACCAATGCAACTACCCAACCCCACTATATGTCTGTATTTGTGGATTGCCTAGCCTTTTCCATCAGTTTGAACATTTGGTTGCATTGGCTAGTGCATGAACTTTAACATGGTATCAGGGCCTAAGGTCTTGAGTTCAAGTCCTGGCTATCGCAATTTATCCAAAAATTATTGCTGCACCCCTCTGTGTCCACGTATAGGCCTCTTGAGCCATACCTCTGAGTCTATTTACCTAGCCCTTTCCATTAGTTCGGACTTCTGGTTGTGCTGGCTAGTGCATGAAGCTTAAAACCAAGGAGAGTGCTGGTTTATGATAACTTGTCGGTAACATTTCACCACGTGGGCAGTACGGCAGGACAAATCCAGCGAGTTAGTATGAGACAAGAATGCCCTAGAGTCTGTCTAAACCGCTCTAAGTTGTACTTCTGAAAATAAATCAAATATCCTTAGATTTGTAGGTTGTACTATCCAAGGAGAACTTGTTTGGCTAGTTAGTGGTTACAGCAGAATAAGTTTGCTCTAAGTTGTACTTCTGAAAGTAAATCAAATACCCTTAGATTGGTAGATTTACTAGCCAAATAAAACTTGTTTGGCTGGTCAGTGGTTACAACAGAATGATTTTGTTAAATAGCAACCTGAACTCTGACCTGGGGACTATTCCTATCGTTTCTGGATATGTAGATTTTCTCTACACTGTAGAACCTAAGGTGTTAAGTCTTGACAAATTTAAAAGCCATATGTTCATAGGAAAAAAGTCCATGCCATCTCACCGTTGCTCCTTTTATTGTGTTTAACAAATTTTGTGATCCAATTATGCATATCATCACCAATTAAGTTAGAACTCTGTCACACTTAATACGATCTAACAACTCAGCTCTCGGGTTGTATTTCTATCTTTGACAGGTAACTGACCAAGAGTTATATGGTTACCATGCGGAAATGCTAATAACAATCCGAAACTATAAGGTAGAACTTTCTTTGCGTACATGACAAAACCACAAATGTATAGAAATTGCCTGGCATGTAACTACACTTTTTCCAGATAAGACAAAGCAACTACTTCCCCCGTTTCTAAATATAATTCTTTTTAGAGATTTCAATATGGACTACATACGGATGTA